>CAJFCP010000098.1:2478787-2582925 GCA_904066005.1 Synergus itoensis
CAAGTAATTAAATAAATGACACTATTTTTTTCACACGACTCTGAATTACGCCACCTGTACATTGGAAATATATACACTATGCAGGTGTCACGCGAAACTTGGATCAATAAGAATTATACATTTATATTTAATCAGTGCAGTCTCATGCAGCAAAAAATACTTTAGTGTCTTTTTACCTGTTAGAATAAATTATGCATCTGCAGGGGGTTGAAAAAGGTAGACCAGAAGGGTTGTCGAGTTACTTTTCTATTTACGACGACAGACACATTATGTCTACTCCACTTCACGGCGACGATAACCAAGGCGATGGCTTGGAAAATGAAGAGTCTCACCCTTCTCTAAAGTCGCCAAATTGGCCTCGACCTTACCATAAATTCTCCATAGCTTCTCCCTAAAAATAAGCTTTTTGTACTCTTTTCCCTACAGAAGCCCCAAAAGTTTCCTCTATTAATTTTTATTTAAATATTTATCTAAACTGATTGATGCATTTAAAATGAAAAATATTTTATTGGGCTAAATAAAACAGTATGTGTATAAGACTTGAAATGGGATACAGAAAATTGATAAAGGACCTTGAAAGGAAATTATATTATAGACTAAATCCCACTCTCCAAACATTTCACCTCACCCGATACGCGCCAGATTTCTCGCTTAGTGAAACCCTCGTTTTTTCCATACCATTCCAGAGCGTGTCGCTTTTTTTCCCTATAAACGCGGCTAATAAAAATAACGACCAGCCACCGCATGCACATCCCGGTGTTTGAAGGGGTTGTCTGAAAACCGCAGGCCGCCCACCGAGATACAGGACTGTGTATCCTGTATCCTTTGAACAGTGCTTCCACATTATAGTACACACTGTTCGACTAATGAAAAATTGGTTCTCGATTTCGCTTTCCTAAAAAAACAATTTCAAATTTCCATTATTTGAAACTCGTTACCTTTCAAACTCAATTGATTCAACAAAACGTTCTGCTACCATTCTCGTTTCCGTTTAATTTAATCGGAAAATGTAACAAACATTTTTTAGTGTTAGAAAAATAAATAAAAAATTGTTTCGAAAATTGCCATTCTGTTGATGACCCTGTATTTATTGAGAAAACCTTATTGGAACAGATGTCTCTATTTTTAGTGATTTAAAAATATATAAAACTTCTTTTTTGCTCCGCCTTTTCTAGGAATTAATATAGTCAACTCGAAAAGCGAAGCGCTCACTGGTTTCCTGCTAAAGGGTGGATTGTCACGTTTTAAGCACATCTTGCAGACGAAGTTGGCGACTTAGTCGAACATTTTTAGGGGTTATCTTAATCTGGCTGGATTAGCGCGACCTCTCACCCTTCCAGGAATGCGCGAGCAAGCACAGAAGATCGCCTAGGTAGCAAGCAACACAACTTTCTGAGGGCATACGAGTCTCCTAAACTTTCCTCTTGTTTCCAGACTTTTTGGAAATCGTCCCGAAATGTGCAGAAATGTGTTTCGAACTACGTGCCAAATTTTCGATTACATTTTCCTCCTTTTCCCGGATTCAAAAATTTGAAAGAAAAGTTTCGAGCTTTTCATAAAAGCTGTTAAAAGTTTCTCTTGGGTAAAAAAGAGACAAAACCGAAAATAAATTTCGTTAGTCATTATATTTATATAAAAGTAAATACGATTATTTCTAATACTTTTTCTGTATAAAAAATAACTTGCACTATTTTTAACTTTATTCACGAACACTTTCTTTATAAATTATTTAGTGGAGCCTATTTTGCTTTATCTAGTGGGCCGTAAGTAATGAACGTTGTTCTATTTTCTTTTGGAAGATAGACGAACACGCGAAGCTGCGAGCTTGAATACAGGGCGGGTTTAACGTTGCCTGAGAAAGTTAAATTAGCTTTGTTTCCAGCAAAGAAAACATTTACTAGATTTATTTTTTATCTGTTTATTTATATAGTATATAAATAATATTTTTTAATAATACGGTGTAGATGCAAAATTAATGTTAAATATATTCATGAAAATATAGAATCTTATTAATAGTTTTAGTTTCTATAGCGTTCTACTTAAGGGAAACCATTTTGTGGGAAACTACCCGGGTAGGAAAAAGGAGAAGAGTCAAAATAAAGAGCTTGGAGCTCGCCAAACGGTGGACATAGTCCTTACGGTCCTTTTTTGTATACCACACCGGACAAAAAGAAGACAAAGTACAGTATGTTTTCACTTAAGGGCGGGTTAGCCACGATACCCGTGGTCTCGGGTCCAGGGTAATTTTTCATGTGGACCCTAGAACGGACGTTGGACGTTGGCGACCACTTCATAAAATTACTTTATTACTTGTCCGGTAGCAAGAGGGTCGCTTTTCCGCGACACTTTTTTACTCATCCTTGACATATGTCCTACCAGGTTACTTACGGCCTTTTAACATTTCTTCACATTTGAATTCAGGACTTTCAAACTCGTTTTTAGGTCATTCAAATTTCATTACAAATGTCGTTCAAACTGAACTAATCATTTTAGCAAATAAATACAATTATAGATTGCACATCGTTTTCTATTAGCTGAATATGATATTGAAATATTTATATATAACACCTTTCTTCTTATTGTTTCAAAGAGAATTTATCCACTCATTTATTTCTTGATCTAATTCCAATTCTGATGAAAATAGATCCAAAACTTCCATCTGCGACAATTTGAAGGGAATAAAAGCATAAAAAATGGCAAAATATAATTATAATGTAACAATTTCTTGTAATTAAAATGGGGAAATATTATGGTTGAGTACGGCAAGGAATCGATCGATGAGGAAGTGGTTTGGCGGAAGGACATCGTTGTTAACGAAATTATCAACAAACCGCAGCATTAGCAGGGTAGCTACTGGACCAGAAAACTGCATATCTTGGAAAACAAACATATTGAAGAAAATAATACATCAAATAATAATAATAATCATTTTCACTTAGACTGAAGCTGAGATAATTAAAATAACACTTAATGGTTGAATACATTAAGAGGAATCGATCGATAAGGAAGTGGTTCGTGAAAAAGGGGTGCATTGTTGACGAAATTATCAACAAACCGCAGCATCACGAACGACTTGACAAATGAAGTTCAATCCTTTTGGATCTCGGCTCCACCCCTAATTCTGTCACATATCCTATTTTCGTCCCTACCCCTGCACTGTTAGAAAAATTCATACAACTTTACACCATTGGTGTACAGTTGTAAACGCCTGGTGTGAAAAATCGGTGTGACTTTTGACAGGAATAGTTAGATATACACTATTCGGTGTGACTGTGATTTTGATTAAAAAGCCGCACTTATTGGCTCCCTGTGCACGCAGCACACATTGGCTTCCCGCTGGAGAAATGTTGCCATTGGTCAAAATTTGGCGCGCGATTCAAAATCGAATTGATTTAATTCGATTTGGAATCGCGCGCCAGATTACAGCCAATGGAAGGATTTCTCCAGTGAGAAGTCAACACGCGCTGCGCGCGCCGGGAGCCAACTTTGAGAACACACACTATTCGGTCTTGTTACCACACCGGGGTAGTGTGAGAGTACAACATTCACACCACTTCGGTGTCATAGGTCGCACCGATTTCTAACAGTGTGCATTTGTAACATCGATGAGAAAATACCTCGTTAAAATGGACCAAGCCATCTTGGTGAATTTCCTTTATAGCGATCGATTTAGCAATCTTTCCTTCCATTAGGGAGGATAATAGCGCCATGTTGTTACACAAATACCCTCCCTAATATTACTATCTACGTCTTAGGTTCCTTCACCCTCAATTTCAAACCGTCTCTACTTATTATTGTCGTTAAGTAAATGTTTTCTCAAGGGATCTATTGAAAGTGTGATCTGCTAGGCAATTCCCTCTGCTAGTGATTAACCACTTTTAACCCTTAATTTTCATAAATTAAAAAGAAACATTGTAATTTAATTTAATAATATATTCATTACATTAAAGATAACTTTAAAATGTTTAGGTAGTATCTTTTTTACTCGAATAATATTTTTAATTTTGAAATGAGCGCGGAATGAAGTAGAAATTCATGAAATTCCTTGCTGAGGCACTTTCCCCCATTTTTCAGAAAGTCTGTCCACGAATTAATAATAACATAAATGATGAGAAAATAACTCTCGCATTTGAGAGCGGGACGGGTGGAGGCTGGTGGCTGGCAGTGGTGAAAATAATAAATTAGAAAAAGCCACGGGGCCCCACACAGTAACTTTGCCGACTATTAGATTACGTCGGAGCATCTGCAGAATCTCGGACGAGGGCCGTTAATTTTCGTTAAAAACCAAATGTTCCTCGAATATACCATAGGCTCCCCTCTTGCATCCGTTTTGCTTCTTCATCGTCGGGATGGTTTCGCTGAGATAAGTAAGCATGGTTTTACATGGTTACCTGAACATTAATGTCGACCTTCAGACTTCCATGAAGATTTAGCGTACCAGCATTTATTTCCCTTTAAAAGTCGCACTTATCTTACCTACTGTCTTCCAGGATTAAATAAAGCCTCACATTACTCAAAAAATAATTTTTAATTATGTTTTAATCACTATTTTTTATTTAATCACTTAATTACTAGAATTTCACATCACTATAGAAGACGAATACTCTTTTACGATGATTTTCCATAAAACATAAACAAAAGACGAATCTATTAAATGAATAATAATATGCGAATCAAATAATCGATTTTCTTAAATCTCTCAACTATAAAAACATGTTTTAGTTTTATTTGTATCCAAATTTAAGATCGTAAGAAATTTTTTGATAAATTGGAAGTAGTCATCTATTTAGTTAACGTAAAAAATTTTAATATCTAGGGGATAATTGGAAAGAAATAGTAGCTCTTGTGAAGTCGCCTCCAAACTCTGCTTTCGCCTTCAACCCCCGGATGGCGTCACCAGTCGCATCCGCATCTGAGGGTGGTTTGAATCTCAGCTAAGGGTGGTTTTTTTCACGTCTATAAAGATATTGCAGAAAAAATTATATTGATTTTAAAAAGATATAGTCTACAAATATAAGAACTTATTTATTTAATTTCACTCAATTAAATCCAGAATTAATAATATAAATTCGATAAAGAAATATCGATTTTTAAAAATATTTTGCTAAAATTCAACTTTTCACTCATCTTATATAATTTATTCAGAAATGTAATATTTCAAATCCTCATACACTATTTTTTTTAGTGAATTAAATAATGTTTTACTGTCTTTTCAATCTAGGAAAGTTTGAAATTGAAATATAATGAATATTTTAATTTGAAAAATTCGTAATTGTCGCTTTTGAAAGTGTTTTTGATTTGTTTGATGTTGTCTCAAATTAAGAGTGATTAGGAAAATAAACTGGGCCTTAAGAGACACATTCGCCTCACACCCTCGGGGCGTGAAACGACAATGCATGCGACGGCACCCCAAACATTTTTTCCGGAATTCTTTACGCCCCATTTGTAGCCCCGGGGTGGTGAGACAGAGTAGAGGAAAAAAATGTGGACCACTTAACCCCCACGTATCCCCAACACTAGTCCGTAAACGATCCTACCTCTCACGGCACGCGCCGCCGCCACTCCAGATTCCCTAGGGGTGGGATGTTTTTTCCCCACCCCTAGACACGAATACTTTTTTCTAACAGGTGGTTCTCGTCCTTTTTTTCCTCGCTTATCCACTCGCAGGTGTACCCAAGCCTTTTTTTTTTGTCACGGCTCTCTAAACGGAAAAAAGTGACCCTATAAAGAGGATAAATTGAAGTGACGCCAAAGTGATTTACAAAATAAAATGTGATAAATATCTAAGAAGCTTTTTATAATATAATAGAGAAATTATTATCTGGAATCAAAATTGTTTTGATTTAATGTTTTATTATTAATTAAGAAATATTTTAGTAGTGAATATTTTAAAATTTGGAAAAATCGTAAAATGAATTCTATAACCATTTGCATCTTCTCTCACGTTTATTTACTATTACTATTTAATTAGAATCTTGAAAGAATAAATTCTTCAATTTTCAACCTGTTGACATTACATTAAAAAACCTAATTAAATCTTGTCGACCATAAATACTCAGAAAATTCAGAAGTTCATTTACGATTCTATTCATCAAGCCGTTTTCAAGGAGCTTCTCGCAAGATAGACCGCGATAAATCGAGAATCTTTCCGGCGAGACCGTTTTACGCACCGGGAATTTCAAGGGGAGGAAAGGGTAGTTCTTTTCTCATTCGTACTTTCTTTCACAACGCCCGCGGAAAAGTTAAGGGTGGAATGAAGGAGAAAGCAAGAAAAAGATAGGAAAAGAGAGAAAGAGAAATCAGTGGTGGGAGGTTGAAGGAAAGAAGGGTTGAGAGAGTAAAAAGGGTGGGGAAAAGCGGTCTAAGAGTGGTGGTAAGACTGGCGGTTGGCGCCCCTTAACTACCCCTCACGAGGCAAATCAATAAAAATACGAAAGAGTCGTTCGGGTCTTCGAAATTCAGAAGGGTCGCAAAAGCAACAGCCTTCAACACTTTTTAGAATAACCCTAGGGGATGATACAAACATTTTCAGTCAAAATATATTCCATGGTCTTTAATTTCATACATTTATTGTATTCTCTTCCGTTTTTTTTAATATCCATAATTGACAATTTAGACTCAATGAGTTAAAAATATTCAGTAATGTGTTGCATCAAATACAATTTTTAATTATTTAATTTTGAAGACTTAAATCTACTTTTAAATTAGAAAATGGTTCGAATAGTACCGTCGGTAATATTGCGTTCGTGTTTTTGTAAATAGAATATAATTTATTTGGTAACATGTGCCACTTGGTTTGATTAGAACAACACGAGAATTTCGAGAGTGGTGGTCCAACACCTCTGGAACTCTCGTTTCGATTTCGAGTCAACTTGAAGTATTTTCCAGTGGAGAAGCTGTACAGAAGTAAGAGTCTTGAAGAGCATTTAAACGTTTCATACGGTTGGTAAGCCCCGCTTCGAATCACGTCGCGCATTCTCTTTATACGCTTTCATTCTCTACGGATAATGAAAAAGAGAACCGGTTTGTAAAGGTACATAAAAATGAACGAGATTGCCTTTTTTTAGAAGTAACCTCTGTGCTCGACCTCTAGCTGAAACAAAAAATTTTAAGAAATATCCAATCTTTTCTTACTAAATTATATTCTACTTCCTATCAAAGTTTCCAATAAAATCTTGCTTTCAAGATGTCTTTTAATTATAGAGTTTATAATTATATTTATTGTGTTTATTAGATGAGAAGTGCAGCTTTATATATTTTATGTTTTATATATTTTATGTATGTTTTTAGAGTTTTAGGCAGTAAGTCTTTTATATAAGAACTTAAATCGCAGTTTCAGGAGCAAAGACCGGTCCCCCATGGAAAAATCCATCCATCCCTTCTCGATAAGACGAGATGCGAGATAGCCGAGGGTGAATCTTAAAATACAGCCCCTTCGAAGACTGCCGTCCTTCCTAGGCACCCCTCCACCCATCAGCAGCATCCCTTGCACCCCCGCAATCCGGCAAATCACCCTGTGCCACGTTCTTTTGTTCCCGCCTCGAAATCCTGTTTCTTCGGGCATAAACCTTATCGTACAAATTGTAAAAATATTAAGGTAATAAAAGAAGGAATTTCTACGAATTTAAATGTTTGGATTAGTTCAGATATTTTTTATAACTCGTCAGAGATTAGAAAAAACATTGAGGGATATTTCATGATATTTCAATGAGTTCAGAAAATTCTACTGACAGGAGTTTTCAAGATTTTATAGTATTTCAAGTGTTTTCAAGTGACTTCAAGTACCTTCGAATATTTCGAGAGACTTCATCACTAACTTCCGGGAATTTCTAAATATTTTAGAATATTTCAGAAGAATTTACTGACTTTTAGAGGTTTCACTAAATTGGCGAAACTTGATTAATTTTACGAAGTATCTATTCGCCCAGCTTTTCCGTAGGAATTATCGTGGCGGAATAGACAAAGCTATCTACTCTTTTGAATCTGCTAATCAAGTTTGCAAGGTATTCAAAATCGAGTTAAAAAAGATGGACGATTATTAGCCACGACGTTAGCTTTAAGCCTCAGCAATAGGTTTCAAGAGAATTCAAGTGACTTCAGATATTTTAGGATAAAATCATCTCAATTTCTTTAACTTCATTCCAGGACAATTTTGAACTTTCTTTAGATAATTAATAATCTCTCCTTTAATTAAGAATCTCTCCCTCATTTGTTTTTTTTAAAGCAACCGATGAGAAAAAACTTCCAATCTCTAAATAATTCCAGTCCCTCAGCCTCCTCTTTTCTTTCTGCAGTCTCGCCTTTCTCCAATAATCCTTTTTACGACTAACGACTGCAAATCGTCGACGGAGCGTTTCAACGTTTCGTTTTATCGCCGTTTGTAGGGCGATCCCAGGCGCTCGATCGACATCGGCGTCTTTTTACTTTATTTTTCCAGCAAGGCCGCCGATAAAAGGCACGATTCGAGGGGTCAGAGTGCCGGGGGTGTTGGAGGTGTTGGGGGATGTTAGGGGTGTTGGGTTTATAGGGTCCCTCGAAAAGGTGGCAATAAAGACACGAGCTCCGTCGCTCCTGATCGCCTTCCCAGGTTTCTTCAACGGGGTGGAAGAAGGAAACGGAGTCTGGGGTCCTCGGGGGGTGGCGGTGGTTCCAAGGGACGAGCTTTCATTACAGGAAGGAAACAAAAGAGAAGCTGGCGAGGAAAAATCGCTCCTTTGTCTGCGACGCCATTTTATCATTCCTCGCCTCGTGCAGCCCCTTGGCATATTTCAAATGACAAAAACCAGCCCACCCCCGAGAGAGAATCTCGCCGCCACCTTTCCTGAATCTACCCCCTCCCCCTCCTCTTTACCAGTAACCCCCTTTCCCTTCTTCTACTTCTTCAGGCGACTAACCGCCCCCCCCCCCCCCCCATCATCTCCTTGGAGAACGACGCCTTAAACTTTAATTGCCTTTATTTCGAAAAGAGAAAAACTTCCCTAACGAATCGTCCGCTCGAGATTGTTCCGAGGGCAAATGGGGAAGATCCTTCTTCTCGTTTCTTCTTCACGGCGGTTTCTTCACGCTCCTACTTGTTGTTCAAAGTGGAACGTTATCAGGCGCAAAAATAAGCGCACCGTTACTCCGTAAAGATAAAGGGAGCGTTAAAAAAAATAAATAGTAAAAAAAAATAATAGGGTTGAAAAATGGTATTTTTTTCTTTTGAAAGGAGTCTCCGACGTTATTTGAAATAATATTTTAAATTAATGCAAAAGAATGCAATGAAAAGAGATTAAGTTAATGAGAGACAAATATAAATAAACAGTATTAGTTTAATTTGTAAGATTATATTGTTATGAAAATTTGTTTATTTTTATCTTGTATCTGCGTCGTAATCTTTTATTGTCAAAACTACTCTAGTTAGCACTTTAGCCACAATTAATAACAATAAAACGGAAACAGAGTGTCTCTGACTCAAACTCAATTTAGAATCTCTTCCACTACAGAGTACCAACTTTTGGTTTCGTCTCTAATTCCAAATTCGGTTAGTTGCACTGCTCGTTCATGCTATTTATGTGGAAAAAGGATTTCTCAAAGTGAGTCAGCAAAGTTCTAAGCCAATAGATTCTGGACCAAAGTTTTTGACGTCGCAAACGTGACAAACGAAATATTTACCTAAACCTTTAAAATACCAACGAACACGTTTCTAATTCAAACGTACTCTAAAGTTAAATTAGATTAGGTATTAGAAATTGTTTGTGTACATTTCAAACATTTTTTGTTAAGAGTAACATTATTATCAATAATATCTTAATAAAAGCATTCTTTATAATGAAAAAGATTTAAAGTTTAGACCCATCCTTTGTTCTTTTATCCAGTAGCTCACTTGGCACAGTGGAGCCTTATGTCAACATTTTTCCACCCTCGATTGCAACAGAGCTTGGCAAAAGATCCCATCAAGCCAGCAAGCAGCCCTCTTTACTCACTTTCTTAAGGAGCCCAATTTCTGCTGTGTATATTTTAGGCATTAGGCGAGCCATCGGCCATTTTATTCGCCTTTCATCCCTCCAAAGCGAGGGTGAGGCGGGTGGAGTTGCGAAGGGTAGTTGACGTCAGAAAAACCACCCTGAAGTATTCTCCCTGGTTTTCCTTCCCTTCGCTTCAATTGCAGCCCCCTTTTACCATGGACGGGGGCACGCTTTCAAAAAGACCGTTCGAGCAAGATGGCTTTTTCTCTCCTCCTTCCCTTTTTCTTATTTTCCTTGCTTTCCCACTCTCTTTCATTTTCTTCTCTTTCTTCATTTTCTTCGTTTTCTTACTTTTCATCTTCCCTGCAGCATTTTTCATTTTATGCTCTTTCTTCCTGCTTACCAAGCTTGAAAGTCGCTTTCATTAGAGTGAAAAATATTTTCCCTTCGACTGGAAAATTTAAATTCAATTGCTGCTGTAATTATAGAAGTTGAACTGATGCTGAAATTACAGAAACAGATTTTTAATGAAATTAATGTGGGTTAGAATATTTTTTTTTAATGATAATTTGCAGAAAAAATTAATGAGAATTCATGAAAATCTTTTCATTTTTTTTTAATGTTAGATACACGAATTGCAAATCATAAAGTTTTGACTTTTGTACGGATTTATTAAATTTACTTTCACTTCCGAACTTGTGCAGGATATACTTCCAACAAAGTTTTATATTTGCAAAACTTTTGCAATCCGTTTGAAAAAATAGTTTTGAGATAAGATTTTATTCAACGTGAAATTTATAAATATTATACATTTTTTTAAACACATACATATTCATTCAACACGTATTTTAGGAAACAGAACTCCTTCAAAGCAATCTTAAAGAGGCACTTTCAACTGACTCAAGTGGAACTTAAAGACCATCGCTTTACTTAAACCACAAAATCGATAACATTCGTTTATGGATCCAGTATTAGTATTAATTTCATAGATTCTATTTATTCCGAAAATGGAATTCTCAAAGAGGAGGTTCAAAACGGCATCAGACAAAAAATATTCAAGAAAAACTATTGATATTCTACTCAAAAATAATTTAATATCTAATACAATGTAATCATAATATAAAATCTGGAGTTAAATTATAACGATAATCAATTTTTGTTTTCAATTGGGAATTCTAATCTAATATTTTTTAGGCAATTAATATATTCATACTTTTATAAAGGAATTTTAAAATATGATTTCACTCTCGGAAATTCCAGTCAAAATGATCTGGCACTCATCCAAAGAATCTTCTTTGATAAATCAAACGAGTGCTCATTGAAATGCACGGCAGAATTAATTGCGCCAAAAAACGTCAGTGAAGCGATAAATAACGCCTGCATACTCGGCATAGAAAAGAGATTTCGCTCTTTCATATTTTCATTTTTATATAAAAAACCTGATTGAAAAGAACAAAAATCGAAATAATTAATTCTCTGTTTAACTATTCAAACATAATAGTGTTTTCGTAATGGCGAATCTACTAATTGCAGTGCACAAACAATTGGAAGTGGAGAATTTCCATAAAACAACAAAGGCTCAGTTTAGATCAGTTTGTTGTTATACGCATCAAATCAGATAAATTGTAATCCTGTCTCATTACATAAATTTTACATTTTCCATCAATTTCGACAATTTTCGACTTTCAGATTTCAATAAGTTTCACCAAAATAACATTTTCTAAATATTTTACTTTCTTAAGTACTATTACTATAACTATAACTATCACTTTGTACACTGACTTCCGACGATGACTTATCGAAAAGAAATTCACTATCCAAATCACTTAGCACCACTCTAGGATTAAAAATCGACACAATTAATAACTTAGTGTAAAATAAAAACTCAAATGAAGCGACTGAAGCGAAAAATGCTTCGACTTCGTAACCAGAGGCGAAACTGGTGCGATTTTGGTAGAGCGTACGTGTCCAAAGGAATCGAATCTTCTGGTCATGAAATCCCCACCACTTTGCCAGGGGGCAGTTAACCCTTTCATTGCAAAGGAAAAAATGCGGAAACCCGTTTCTCAAAAGTGACCCTACCTTTATCGGAAGGGTTAAGTTAGGCGCGGAAGGGTCGATCATATTAGCATATCCCTTCCAAGTCCCTTAGAATGCCTGGGAGCGAACTGGTCAGGTAAGTTTTTTCGCACTTTTTAATTTCCGATGACCAGATGCCCGGATGACGAAACAGAGAGGTGAAAGGGTCCGCGTAACTACCAAGGGAGATGTCTCTGTTTTCCTCTTTCTCTCTCCTTCTCTCTTTGTAAACCTGACCTCAATGAGATGACCTCCCCTTACCGGATGACCCCATAAAAATCGCGAAACCGGTTCCGTCCCTCGGATTTTCGGACGTTACACTAAGGGTCATGCAATGGGCATGTGCACCAGGTAAATATGTGGGGCAGTCGTGCCAGCAGTAAGAAAAGGTCTCTTCAAGGTTCTCAAATTAATACTGAATATACCAAATTTCTTCCAAAATAAAAAACAAGATAATCAAAAAGGAAAATAATAAGATAGTAATAACGATCCTCTCTAAAAAAAAGTGGTGTAACGAAATGTCTCGAAAGAAGGAAGGCAAAATATATACGGGCGTGTTTTACCAAATTTTACCAAAAAACCTTTGAAAATATTTTGAAATCCATGTAAAATTTGTGGAAATCTTTAAAAATGTTTAGAAATCTTCGTAATCCTTTTAAATTCTACTGAATCTTTTAAAAGTCATTAAAATCTTTTGAAATCCCTCTATAAAATTCTCTGATAAACTTTAAAATCTCTTAAAATTCCTAGAAACCTCTTGAAACTAAACGATAATATTTAAAATCCCTTTATATCCTTTAAAATCGATTAAAAGTATTAGAAATCTCATCAAATTCCATGAAATCCTAGAAACCTTATGAAATCTCTTAAAATTCCTCGAAATTCCACGACAGTCCTAAAAAACCTTTTCAATTTCGTAAAAATGATTTAAAAATCGTTAAAATCCCTCAAAATTCCCGTGTAGAAATTTCCAAACCTGGCCCAAACCGACCTGGTCGGGCCGTATTTTTCATCCCCGGTCTGAAAACCCCCGATCTGGACCCGATCGGGGCCACAGCAAAATTTCTATTTACTTTTAAACGATATCTACTGATTCAAAAGTATATTTACTGATTTCCGAGTATTTTTTCTCAGTGTAATTTCACTTTCATTTCCCCATGAGATTTCACTATCTAAGGACTTGAGAATCTCGATGACAGAGAGAAGATCGTGAGAAAGGGACGTGGATTGGCTTTGGTTGAAGTTAACGGGTTACAACGGCCACGGTGGTAACATCAGTGTTATCGTCATGTGAAACCAATGAAACGAAATCGATTGAATCGAACGAGTGTCCCGCCGTCGAGGTACGCCCTCTTCACCTACCCCCTTAACCAGAGACCACCCCCACCAGGCAATTCAGTTAATGACTACACGGTAGATTCTCAATGGCAGCTTATACAGTTGACACAAATACATATGCCAGAGGCGAGAAAGTGGTAACACCACATATTGTCATCTCATTTAACACCACAACCTCACCAAAATCAATCGTTCACAGTCATACTAAATAAACTAATAATATTCCCGAGAAATTTAACCCCATAATAAGGAAGCCAAGGCATTTTCATCTTTAAAAATATGAAGTATTTATTCCTGCGCTCTAAAAACAGGCTAAACTTTAGCCTGTATTTTCCACCCTTCCTAAATAATAATTAAGCGCCTCCAGAATAGATAAAATAATAGAAGTTGCAACTTTTTGGTCAACTGGTGCACTTTCTATTGGAAAAAAAAAAATTAAGCCCAGGGCGGTCCTCGAGTGCGTCCCTTGAGGGAAAGGGAAGAAATGTTCTTCAAGGAGGGGGCGGGGTAAAAGTGGAAGGGGCTTGCCAGCATAGGACGGCATTAATTACTGTCTTTTATTATAAAAACTGAACTCCCTCCGGCTAGAGAAGAAAGAGAGAGAAAGGAAGATAAGGAAGGAAAAAGATCCTTCGTTTCCTCCTCACTGCACCCTCTCAACCACCCACTCGACCCCAACTCCCTCTGTTCAATTTAAAATACTTAATCTGTCTTAGTCCCGAGCTCTGGAGGGGTTGTCAAATGCAACTGCTGTCCCGTCGACTACCTCCGAAACATCGAGGGTAATTTTGAAAACTTTGACTTGTTCCTGAGTTAAAAATATTACGGGTAATTTATAAAATGGACTCTGGCTCAATAAGAACTTTTTTAAATACATTATTCTTGGGATTTCATTCGTTTAGAACTAAAATTTTTTATTCTCATTATGGTCTGATCTATGATCAGAATAATTAATTCAATTTGTGTCTCGCCTCTTTAATTGGGGGTGGGACTAAAAAAGAGGCTGAAGTCGTTTTACAGAGTAAATTTTCTTTATTAAGGATTTTTATTAGAACTTTTTTTCAATGGGATTAGCGAATAATAAAAGCGTTTTGAGCAAGATTGGTTGAGAACCATCGTGTAAAATAAGAAACGGGAAAATGGCGAGGATTTTAATTTGCATCCCCCGTTCACCCTCGAGCCCCCTTTTCCTACCCACTCTTGTCTTTTGCAGTGCCCGGAGTCTCAGCTACCTTCTCGAACGCGAGGGATGAGGGTAAGTAAGTAAGAAGGACGGGGGTAAAGGGGTAAGGCGGTAGCGGTTGGAAATATCATAGCCGCACGCGCAGAACGAAATTACCGATTTGCCCTGGGCGCACTCCGCTTCCTTTTTTCTGATTCCGAACTCTTCTCTCTGTTCCACCCCAACCCCCTGTTCAGGCCCCCTGTCTCCGTCACTCCCTTTCTTATTCTCTTTCTCTCTTATCCCTCGAATCCCTGGCATAGCAAATAACTTTCATAATTCTCGATTAGAAAGTTTTCCACCTTGGGGAAATGGTGAGGGAAAAAGGGAAAGGGGGGAAGGTCGAGGGGCAAGAAAGTCGTCGAAGAGATCTTCCTCTTTTTCGCTCGTCCCACGAAACAACTTTGAATAAGGGGGTGGATTTTTAAAGAAGACTATGCTAATCTAAATCGACTTTTCCTTCGATCGAATTTTCCTTCAAAACTTCCAAAGTCTTGTTTCCTCACTTTAGGAACTAAGTTTGTTTTCCGAAAATTATATAGTTTTATTAGGTATCTTTGTGTACCTTCTGTAAGTTATATGTATTACGATAGATTTATAAAACTATAAGCATAAATTATATTTTAAGAAAAAAATTAGAGGACTATTTAATCTACCAAATGAAATGGGTATGGATTTTTTTGTAGCACAGGATAGAAAATAGCATGCGAGATCAATTCTTTGCTGGGAAGGGTCAGTACAAGTAAAGGGGTCATTCGACATATGGTCCAAGGTCTGGCCCTGCTGGTCAATTACACACGAACTCGTGAACGTTTTTCATTTACCTCTCAAATCACGTGATTTTTTCAACACATTATTTTTTCATACTTAAATAAACGAAGTTTAAAGCATTTTTTCGTAGGTATATCGCCTTTGCTCTATTTTAAAATATGGACAAAATATTGAAATGGGTGATTACAAACAGTTTCATTGTTCACTGAGAAAACTGTTTGGTTCGAACAACATAACGTTTGGTTGCTATAGAAACAACAAAAATTTTTGGTTGTGCCAACCAAATCTTGGTTCTTTCAACAACAGGTTTGTGAAAGAACCAAGATTTGGTTGGCACAACCAAACGTTTTGTTGTCTGAACCAAACAGTTTTCTCAGTATTGATGGGAATCTACATTAGTTTGGGACTCTACGGGTTTAATAAAGTTTTAGCGATTATTATACGATTATTATTTCATAGAGTTGAAGAAATTACGAATTCTCAAAAGATCGGTTAATTATTTTTTTCCAAGCTGGTTTTTCTATTCAATTGAGATCCTTCTCCTCTATTTACCATCCAAAATTACCACTCATAATAGATATCCTCTCAGGTTACCCAGATAACTTTAAATTCACTTTTTCTGGAAAAGGAAGCGAGTCGGTGAAAAAAGAAAGGGAATATCAAGATTCAGGAATCAAGAAGGAAAAAGGAGGGCTTCTCTTGACATTTCTTTCTTAGTATAGTAGTTGGTAGCTAGCTACGAAGCTTCATTAATTTCTCGCAAAGACAGTGTCAGAGTCACGGAGTCCACCGTTGCTGCTAGGTACCGGTCTGGTATTTAAATTCAAAAATGAGAGTAAGAGAGCGAAGGCCAAAAGAAAAAGAGGAAAAGAGAAGGAAATAAGGGAGTAGGAGAAAGGAGAAAAGAGGCAGAGAAAGAAAGGAGAAAGAGGGCGAGAAAGCTCTGCCGTTTCGTTCCTTGTCTCACTTGCAGTCTTTCCTAATGTTTTTCCCTCGCACCCCAACCCCCAGAGGCAACCCCCTCCACCACCCCTTTCCACGAAGGCTCAGTCAATAAAGTATTCTAAAAAGCCCGCGCGAATAAGAGCCGTCTTACTCCCTCTTGGCCCGTCTACCCTCTTTGCCTTCCACTTCCTTCGCCACGGTTCCATCAACCCCACCGAGGGTGTGGGGGTGCTCGGAAAAATAGGGGTGGCAAAAAACGTCAATAATATCGGCAAGATGGAAGCTGCGAATGTTTTAAAGGATGGAAGCCGACGGACTCACCCTTTGCGGTTTTCACCCATGCCGCGGTCCGAGATGCTTCAGCTACTTCCAAGGGATGAAAATATTAATGTCCCTCCTGCGACGAAATAAGCTCCAATCTCAACTCTGTTAAATTATGCTCTGTTTCACATCCTGACATATGCTAGGATTTTTTTAGAACCTTGGAGATTTATTCTTCAGTTTCCTGGATTTAATTCAAATTTAGTTTGAGTTGGAGATCTTGTACTTTCAATTTCTTTGAATCATAGTTTATAATTTAAATATCACGTCTTTTAAAAAACTGAAATATATATAAAGTATTATTTTTGTATTTAAATGTTCGAAAGTTCTTGAGTTTAGAAAATAGAAATAAAAATCGCTTTTGTTTACTTTACGTTGACAATTTTGATATTATACGAGCCTTGACAAGAATGTTTCGCATCTATATTTACTTATATATATGTGTAGCGTAATTAGTGATATCAGGAGGCCGAAGGTAAGTACCTTCTCTCATAGTTCCAATAAAGGATAGATAGGTAGATAACTATACCTATGGGGTGGGTACACACAAAGGTTACGTTCAAAAGACCAAGTGCAAGCGTACCAACCCTTATTGGTAGGCTTTCATGTTCCCGTGTACAGTGCCTGACTTTAATTACTCCAAAGCATCGATTGTTTATTTTAGGAAGCTGAAAAATCTATGTTTGTTGTTTGCTTTGCTTGGACAACTCGAGAGCGTAATGAAGGTTCTCTAAAATCAACACTTTGTTTAGAAAGAAGTCAACATTTGGTCTATCTCAGAAAGCTCTCGCTCTAACATCAAAATCAATTTTTGTACTCACTTTCACTTTCACTGACAAATACAGTTGTTTCAATTGTTTGACTATCGATCCCTTCAATTTTTTTTCAGTGAAGTGAGAGTGGAAGCGAAGTGAGAAAGTTATGTAATCAAGTCCCTGATTAAGCCTTTGACTTGGGTTGCGAAATTCATCATATTGGTCGTAAATGCGCTTCTACAAAAACTTCCATATGACGAATTTCGTCACCCACTTTAAAAATTGATTTCATCCCTTAAAACGGTTTATCCTACAAAAAAAAATCTCTAAACTAACACAGTTTCATTCCTGGTTTTAATTTCAACATGGTTCTAAAAAAATGATTCCCATAAAAAGAATGAAACTTACATTGAAACTCTATACAAGATATAAGACCAAGTTGAGATTAAAGTCTTAAAAATTTTTACTCTAAGTCTTAGCTTCCCTCACCCGTCTTACTTTTATTCCCAGCTCTCAATACCCCTTCCTAGTTTTTCTTCCGCCATAAAAATAAGCATAAAAACCTCCCACTCGTTACTTTAACCATCTCAGGATCTCTAAGCTTCAACTATTATACCGATAGCTTTTCCGATTGCACGCTTTCGCTTTACAATAGTGGGAGAACGAGAAAGGTAAAAACGTTGCTCAGCGTCCACGCCGAAAGTTATAAAACGCTTGTTACTGCCGTTCGCTCTAGCAATGTTTAATCATTACACCGGTTCAAGAGTGTGGGGGTAGTTGGGGGCTGATAAAGTGGAGGTGGGGGGCACGAACGTTAGGACCGATGTCGGGTTCAGGGGGCGGGGGTATCGGGCAGAGAAGAGTCTTTTCGTGAGATCTCCAGGGGTCGGTAGGGATGGTGGGGTAAGGAAAGGATCGCGAAACTGACTGGTAGAAGGGTGGTGGCGGTTACGGGGGTGAGCGTCGAGGGAGATCGCACTGTTACGAAGGAAGGAAAAAGGGGGGAAAATAAATTGAAAGCAAAATTGTACTCGCACAAGAAAATGGAATTATTCCTCGACGCTGTTCCGCCGAGATACGAAGAAAAAGAGGTGGGAGGTAAGGTTGTCCGAGATGGATTCGGGCTCCATTGTGCTCGCAGGAAGAACCGGAAGAGGGGTTGGACGATAAAGGGGGTGGGAGTGTGAGAGGAAGGTAAGGACTTTCGAGAAATTTTCTTCCGGCTCCGCGAGAAAGTGAAAAAAAAAGTCGGGGATGGGGAGAAAGGTCTTGAGGAAAGAAGCACCGGCAAGACCTCGAGAGCTCTGGTCTACTCTTATAAGAGACTTTTCCTTTTTCTCGACCTCTCCTTCTCTCCCAGGATAATAACGCAGGCAGCGTCGATTCTTCTGCTAACTATCAAAAAGCGCTGTTCAAAGTTTTCCATTAATTTCGAGACTTTTGTAATTTAAACCACTTAGCCCTTTTTATTCAAAGTTCGGGTTTTTGGTTCTAGAATAAATAACGGAGAACAGTCTGAATGTTAAATATATTATTATTAGAATATGTATTTAAGCACCGAATGTTGAACCGCTGCTTTGAATAATTCTTGATTGTTTGTATGATAAGGGGACCGAAGATTTTAATTAGAAGTGAATCTATTTTGATATGCTCCAGATACACGTTATAGCTCACATTGCAAGGTTTTGTAAGGCCACCTGAGTGAGGCACCTACGTCTACGAACGTTTGTACTTAGGGCTTGTACATAGAGCGCGTGGGAATATAATTACCCCAGTCGTGTTTTCCGTTAATTGCCATTATCGGTGGAACTTAGTTACACTATGTTCCGTTATACTGTGCTGCTTTGCGAGACCTACATAAGAACAACCGTCCATTCAGCGACACTGAAGACGAGGTCCTTGACCAGACACGCTTATAACGTACGAACACAAAGTACCGTCGAGTTCGAAATTCCGATTCAGGAACTCCTCTGACGCTGCTTCTATATTTATATTGCATCCCATACCTACTCATTTACACTTCACTCCTGCTGAGAATTTAATTTATCCATTAATTTTTGCTTCCTGGTTCTACAAAAGGTTTCCAAGCCCTTTTACATTTTTTAGTCGTTAGTTCTTTCATTTCAGACGACATTCCCTGGTTGAATCTGATAGAATCCTTAATTGTAGATTATGAATGAATTCCTCATACAGTTTCGATTTCGCTATTCATTGATTGAAAAATAAGGAGTGGAAAGTGGAATTAAATGGAGATGACTTCGAAGAAAATTTGATGACTCCAGACAGTAAGACTGAGGATTAATAATTTACATAATTATTATTACTTCTGATTCAACGATATTTTATACAGTGTATAATAAACAAGTAATATGTTCGAGGTAAAGGAAGAGAAGAAAATTTGTTTAAAAAAGCCTAATGTTTGTCAGGACTCTTTTAAAGCTCTATAAAGAATTCGTTATCTCTTTGGACACCCTTGCTAAGATTTTGCGACGTCGTCGGCTAGTGATAAATGAAAATTCGACCTTACCCTACAGCCAAGTCTTGGGGCTGCTGTAAGAAAATTTTCAAAGTAATCCGCGAGAGATTCGACGACGCGACGCCATTAATCCTTCGACGGATCGAAAGACCTCTTTCCAGTAAAAAAGGTTATTCTACTAAAAGATAAAAAAACAGTATCTTAAATCAGGTTCCTTACACGGGGGACTTCTCTAAAGATTTTCGAGCTTAGAGAAGTTCATCTCTGAAATTAGAATTAATCAATTACTTTTTAATTTCGTCTATATTACTAATTGTAATACGAGAGTGACAATAAGAAAATGTTTAAAAAGATAAGAATAAATGATATTATTTACAAAATTTTATAGTTTTACAGCCACCCTAATATTTAGAAATTATTATTTTTAAAATCAATCTATAACATATAGAGTTGTTTAAGGCTTCTCCTTCGATCGCCGAAGTTAAGCAGCGCTTGCTTCGGTTACACTCGGATAGAAGCCGTCGTACTAGATAGTACAGCTTTTACGCTGTCGTTTTCACTATCGAAAAAATAATAATAATTATTATTCTTATAAAAGCAAAGATATGAATTTGTTAGTATCTTTAAAATATAATCTATAAATACAATAACAAAATATATATAATTTTTTAGCCCATTTAGATAATCATTTTATGATTTTTAAAAATGTAGAGTTTTTGACAATGAAGATAGTTTAGAAATAAAATAAATGAAATTCCTTAGGACAGAAATGTTTGTTGGGCTTTGGAAAATACGATTGGTGTTTAGAGGGTGCCGCAGGTTTGTTTCCTGCCCGCAAGCGAGGATTTCGTAGGGTGGTAAGCAGTGGTGAGGGGAGGACATGATTATCTCAATCTGGATTTTAATAATTTTCGGTGGGATGTCTGTATAGCGTCGTTGGAAGAATTCAAGCGCCCACTGGTTTCGCAAAGAGGGGCGCAAATAATTATTTGCACCCTTCAATCGAGAGAGGATCGCTCGGATATTTGATCGATTGGTTTAAATTCTCAAATTCGCAATATTAACTCTCATAGACACCCTTTAAATTCCCTCAAGAAATTCGATGCTTAATTGCGATGAAAACTACTAATCAAAGCTAATCAATGCTAAAGAAGTTTAATATTTAAAAACAAAAAAACAAATTCTGTTTAAAAAACCTGGTATCATAATAAATACACATAGTAAAAAAAGAGTTCAGGGTTACATTTATGGGTAACTTCTATAGGGTGATGAAATAAAAAAATTAGAATCGAGGGGTGAAAATCCTAAGGGGCATAACGTGGGTCTCAGAAAGCAAAAAATTAGATCGTGGCCTAGGATTATTGGGCTAGGGTGTTTTTTTAAAATTGCGAATGCAGCTTCATCTAACGGCAATGTTTTGAATTTCTACAACCCTCTATTATCCGACGGAACTGTCTGGTTGCGCCACCTGCCAGGGGGTGACGAAACAACACACGAAGATAGAATTTAATCGATCGCTCTTTCACGAAGAACGAAAATAATTATCATTTAGAATGAAATAAAATTTAATTTTATAAATATTACTTGAAAATTATAGATATTAATTAAATGAATAAAATTTATATTAAACCGAAGAAATTTAAATTATTGTCGATAAAATAACTTCTTAGGGTCCAATTTCTTAATTCTCTGCATCTTTAATTTTATAATTGAAATCTGATTCGGAATTTTAATTATTTTAATGAAAAATAGTAGTGTTTTTTTGTAGTGTTTCTAGCTTCAATGACAAAATCTATAATCGAGGGCGAGTCATCGCCTATACAAAGGGTGGGGCTGGTTCCGCCTTGGGGCCACGCAAGGGGCCTTAATGTTAGTTTTTCCTTATCGAGGGCGTTACCCTTGTGCTACCATTACATCTGACAGTACAGTGCAGTGAAGAAATGTATTTAATATACATATCCTTTTTCTTATTTAATAATTTTTAACAAATACAACTTCAAAGTATATGTATTCAGATTACCGTTTAAAAAAATTGTAAATGTATAAAGTTTGCTTAAATACTTCACATTAAATAAACAAATGCTATCAAAGTTTAATGTTTCTAGTTTATGAGTTAATCTATCATACAACCCGCTATTTATTAAATTTAAACTTTTATTATTATGTCCTCTCTAATTTTCAGTATTATTCATGAACTAAACACAATCGCTTTGTTTCACCAAAGTATTTTAATTTATAATACTAATAAATTTTGATGTAAAAAAACTTTACACGATAATTCCAGAAAGTTACAATCCTCATCAACTAAAAAGTTGTTATTCTCTCACAGAATGAAGCAGTCCTTTGAATTGAATACTCAAAATAAACTATCACTTAAAAGTAAACAAAGGGTAGTTTTGTTTATGCTGGGGATTAAATTTACTCGCTAGAATGTATACCGCAACAATCATGAAAATCGTGCGGATAAATAAAATAAAATGTATCCAGCGTCGCAACTGAAAATTAAGCAAACCTTTTTGGTTTGCCAAATACTTTATTCCTGAGACAGAATACAATTATTGATTTAAGAGTAATTTATTTATTGAGATAACCAATTTATTTTGAGTGAAGAGTAGACATATTAAAGATGTGTCAAGGAACATAATGTTCGGAAGTAAGTTGGGACGAGTCTAGGTAGATTCACAAGTACATCGATAACCTCGTCCTGCGTCCTCTTTGCAATTTGCTCCAGCCATAGATTGCACCTGCATGGTCTATTACCGTGCAAGTTCGTCTGCGCGGAGTAACCTGACCTCAAACCTTGTACCTCATCCTTCTCGTGATGGAGGCGTCCCTATTATAAGTTGCGAACAAACTTTACTTATAAGCTCGCGCGACTACTCTCCGCATGCGCCCACTGTGCCTCATCCCTCAACCCTTTCTCATCATACTTACATACGAACGAGCACATGAAGTTTCATATGGCATAGACTCCTGTTCGCACAGAAATTTACAGGACTCATACGGATCCATGGAGAACGCCACTGACACCTGATAGACGTTCTGCAAATTAATAAAAGTTGTTGGGATCAAGGGAATGAAGTTGCTTGAAATTAGAGCAAGAATTCTAAAATAACATTTATCCATAATTTTTTGGTTCAAAGATATCAGAGACAGTCAATAAGGGTTGAGTTGGGATCAAAAAGCAGCCCCAAAAGACAAGAAAATGAAGAAGTATACAGAAGTTAAAAATCCTGCTCTAAAAATTAAAAATACACCCCTTTTCTGAACAAAAATTAATTTTGAACTTCCTACTAATACTTTGTCAACAATGTCTGTGATTATTTTGCTTTAAATTTACAAAATATTTGCAATAGAAATGGTGGAAATTTTGAAAAATCCTTTTTTTATTATCGTGTTGATAACGCATTCGTTGAAGATATTTAGAAATTATTATTTTCAAGATCAATCTATAAGTTATATAGAGTTGTTGAAGGCTTCTCTTTCGATCGCCGAAGTTAAGCAAGGCTTGCCTCGGTTACGCTCGGATAGAAGCCGCCGTACTAGATGGAGTGTATTTGTCAGCTTTTAAGTTGCCTTCACTCCTGAAAAAATACATAAATGTAACAAAATATGTAGAACTTCTCTTTTTCTCTTTGTTTTCATTATAACAAAAGTTGAATGGCAAAATTTTTTGGTATCCTTAAAATATAATCTAATAGTATAAATGCAATCAAGAAATATTTCCACTTGAAACAAAAAAGAATCTCCTTTCTCATAAGCAGTTACAAATTCAAAACAAGAATAAGATGTTTTAGATTCTCTAGAACACCATAGTCTTTACATTTTTTAATTATTTTTTAAATGACTTCCAAATTTTCTTTAATTTCCCACATTACGATTCGGCCCTGTAGCCAATTTAAATAAAACCAAATTGGACGTCTAATCTGACAAAAGTTATTTTCTTTTTCATTTTTGTTTACAGTAAAATTTCAAAAAAGATCAAAAACAAGATTTTACAATATTGTAATGGGCATAAAGCGACAGAAAACTACAAACTGGTCAAAATTGATAAACGGTGCGAAAACTCAAATTTGAAGACGGAAGAATCAATGTTCGACTAAACATTAAAAAGTCTGCCAATTTTTACAGAGTCGTGGTTTTTTGTCGCTTTATGCGCATTAAAATATTGTAAAACCTTGTTTTTGACCTTTTTTGAAATATTTTTGGGAAGAGATAGTAAGAATTATTACTATTATTGAGACAGTGATGAGAATTATTTCTGAATGCAATTTCCCGTTGACCCTAATGAATATACAGCAATAAATAATAAATAATCAATTACGAAATGACTTTGCGAGTCTTCTAATAATAATTAAGAAATTTCCAGTGCAATTTTCCAGCAACGCCTCGGTATATTGAGTAGCCGTTAGCATCACAGCGTCGTCGCTAATAAAATGAATCCTTGTGACTGACCAGTGGTCAGAATACTGCAATACCGGTTCAGATGTGGACAGAGGGGTGCCAATGCCTTCAGGCTCTGCGTGGTCTAATAGAAAGGCACACAGACCTTGCCTCTGTATTTTCTTATGTACCTGTGCACACTACCACTTAAACTTGCTTGCTTGATTTGCATGTATTTGTACTTATGATGTATACATGCACAGCCTATACATTCTCGCAGCTCGCCTTTGTTGGGCAGGATCTTGTGCCGCCTAATGAGGCAGAGAATAATTGCTTATTAATGATCAACTGACCGCACGCGAGACATTGTTATATCCACAGTGGTCTAATGACTCCGCAAGAGAAGCCTAAAGGGTGCCTGTTAAGCTGGACATTGGGCTACTTTTTATCTTTGATTTCAGTTAGAAACTTCTGGCCAGTATATTTATAGAAGGCTTATAATAAAAGCCAATCAATTTCAAATTATCAACTATTTCCAATTATCTTTTTTTATAATTCTAAAGCACAAAACTGTTGAGAAAAATTATTTCAAGATACATTTTTTATTAAAGAATCTAAGCTACTTTCTTTAAAGTCACATGAGTCCTGAATAGTGAACTCAAGCTAAGACACCTGAATGGAAACCTTTTTCAAAAAAGTGGGACAGTAGCCATCCCAGAAAGAATCTTGCTTTGTCTGAGGCACAGGTGGGGCCATGAAAGCAAGAAGATTCCTCTGCAAAGTCGATAAATATGGCTCGACTTAGATGGACATTTGAATTAAAAAATAAATTTTATACGAGCTTGAATTTCGAGGGTTTCGTGCTTGAGCATCTGCCGCCGATCGAAGCCCGGAAATATGTAGAAACTGGTTCAACTGGACAATTCAGAATAGCCGCTCTTCTCTACGAAATGCTGGCTAGAATGGAACTGGTTACTAAATCGTTGAATCCGGTCTGACATGTTTTGCTAAGAATCAGGAAGAGACCCGATTCGCTTCCGGTATAAAAAAAAATATTTGTTGTACCCAGAAATCTGGCATTTATTTAAATCAAAATATTTTTAATTACCTTTCATAATCTCTAATATAAAGATGTTAATTAATTACCCACTTTGTGTTGAAAAATAGAAACCACCGAATGTACAAAGAATATAATATTAAATTAAAACTCGTAATGACCATTTGGTAAATGCGGGTTAATTATAATGTAACGTTTCCCACGGTTAAGGGAGAGTAGAGATTTGGGAGTGAAATTGGCGGAAGCGATGGGTGATAGAAAGCTTCGTCCCTTCTCTGGGTCAGTCGTGCCACGCACTGACCCCTGGAACAGGTTTGATTGGTAGGCTTTACCAGACTTTTTTTTTTCTCCTTCAAGTCACAGTGACCTCTCTACAATTGTCCATCTTCCTTGGCACGCTGTCTTGTTTTGAACTGGTTTTCTTTCCCACATGTATCGGGGCCGCCGGCCACTCGGGGGACTGCTGCTTTTTCGACAAAGGGCGAGAACATTTAAAGGGGGTGGAAGGGGTACGAGTGACCAGCTCAAGAGCCACTGCTTTGGTCAGTTCGTGATTTCAATTCGATACTACTGGTTCGCCTCATACCAATTTCCGAAAAATCTTCTTCAAATCTCAATTTTTTGTCAATCAAGTTACGAGCAAAAAAAAATCAATAAATATGAAGTGTAAGTGTTCCGAGCTTCAGTGTCACAAGTTCTTCAATTTCATCGGAGTTCAAATTGATTATGAATCCACTTTCTGGGTGTCTAGAATTGAAATTTCTAAAATTGAAAATAATTTTTTAACTTATTACAAATTTCCCCTCTAAATAATCAGTCTTTTTTCTTCTAATTAAGTTTTGAAGGAACTTTGAGATTAATAAAGTTTCGTTTTCTTGATCGAAGTTTTAAGGAGTTGAAAAATGTGATAGATGTTGAGGAGGTTGGAGAGAACGTCAAGTTTTCCAATTTCTCTTCCTCTCTATGGAAACTACTCGAGGGCGGAGTCCTGGATAAGCGGCCATGCTGCCACCCCCGTCTTAACAGTCTCACCCCGTGCTGGCGAAATAAGGGATGAAAAACATGAGAGAAATGCCGCCCAAGCGACCACTCCTCCTCCGACGAATCTAAAACTGAGGTAACTTTTCCCTCTTCTTCACTCGTTTTTCGCATGAATTCAAGTGTTTTAACCACTTTTTAAAATATTTTCTGATTCTTTTTCTCTTCTATGTCAAGCAATAAAAAATGAAAAGAGTGGAATGCAATTGACTAGATAAAAATAAAAATAAATATAAGAAGACTAAGCTACAATTTGTGAAATATTCAAGACTACAAGGTGACTTTTGAGATGCTATTTAGAATAGTGAAGGATCTTCTTAGGGAGGATGAAGTTTGGTGTTTTTCAAGCTGGAGGGTGGGGGAAGGGTTTCTGGAAGTCGTGAA
Source organism: Synergus itoensis (assembly GCA_904066005.1). NCBI lineage: Eukaryota > Metazoa > Arthropoda > Insecta > Hymenoptera > Cynipidae > Synergus > Synergus itoensis. The sequence goes on from CAJFCP010000098.1 coordinate 2,505,504, forward strand.
TAGTCTCGAGTTTCATCTTCTCTAGGATTCTCCTCCTTTTACTCATCACCATTCTCTCTAAGTCGGCAAAGACGATATTTCTCTGTAGAAGCTTCTCCTGGAGTGAATGCTCCTTAATTTCCTTTGAGCCGTTTGCTTCAGAGTGCTATTCCCCTCCTGCTTCTTCCATCTGCCACACTCGTCGTCGGTACCCCTGTCGTCCTCACCTCGGCGTCCCGACGCCAACCACCCCCTTATCAACCAACCTCCTTCACGTTCTCAACCTTATTCTGTAATTTCGTTTACAAATGAAAGGGCCGGGAGCTACGACTTTGTACATTGGTGCACCAGCAAACTCTCGCCTGTCCATGAGAACTCAAGTGAAGGTGGTACCAACCTGAAAAGCACTGCGTTACATTTATAGAGGAACTGTAGCACCTAAAGATGGAATTAACAGACACAATTTTGCAATGCTAGTCATGCATGTGGAATTAAGGATTCGTTTGAGGCAAGGTCCTTTTTGGGGTAGAATGTAATCATTTGGACGAGGATCGTTTCTAATATTCGAAAGGGATGTAAATATATAGTATTGTAGTATTTATATATAGTACTTACCTAAGAATGATACTTTTTTTAGGGTGGCTCAAAAAAATGAAGTTCTTTTCAGTTCTTTTCAATTCTTTTCACCTCCAAAGAAGATTCCATTTGGTGAAAAAACTGTGAATTTTACTCACCCCCAACCGTAAAAAATTTGTCTTTTCTCCCAGGTTTAATAAAAAAAAAAAAAACAGAAAAAGTATAGAGAAGTTAAAACACTTTCTCCAGAAATTAAAAATACACCCCTTTTGCTTTTTTACAAAATATCTATATCTATAAATATAGAGAATTTAAAGATTCTTCACATTTCTTTGTTAATCCGATTCCCTAGAACATCATAGTTTTTAATTTATCGTGTTGATACCGCATTCGTTGAACCTATTTAGAATTTATTATTTTTAAGATCAATCGATAATATATATAGAGTTGTTTAAGGCTTCTCTTTCGATTGCCGAAGTTAAGCAAGGCTTGCCTCGGTTACGCTCGGATAGAAGCCGTCGTACTAGATAGAGTGTATTTGTCAGCTTTCAAGCTGCCTTCACTCTCGAAAAAATACATAAATTGAAAAACAGTCGTTTATGGGATGCTGTACAGATGTGATACTGTACATGTGATACATATAAATATTTTTTGCTAATAAGAGTCAATAAACCTTCGTCTACATGAGACAAAGGTATATTGACTATTATTAGCTAAAAATATTTATTATTATGAATGTATAATTAGTTTAACTAAATTGCTCTTATGGTAAAGTATTACATGCCCTTAAAAAACTGTAAATACGGACCACCCTAATTCGATCAACAAAATTTTTATTATCAAATCGTTTTGAAAAACCGAGAAAACAACACTTAGTTGCATGAGTGTTTTTCTCAGGGTTGAATTAAGACACTATAAATATGCAGCCTGTCAACTCCATCACACATCAGGTCCGTCACGCTTTATACGTACGCATTACTAACAGCTTCAGAAGCGCATTTGAATAACAATGAAAGCCTTGTGTTGCTTTTTGATAGAAGACGTAATTCTTGGAAATAATGCTAACATGAGGAAAAATATCATACTTTCTTCCAAAAAATCTTTTCAAACTTGTTTCAACTCTTTTGACTTTAGTAATTCTACTCAATTACAATTTAAAAACACTATATTTCTTCTCTACTGTAATTGAATTTCCTGAGTCAATACAATAGTTTGAATGCCGGCAAACTTAAGTGATCGAAGTTTAAACTCGATTCATTGAAATTTGATTAAAGTTCCTGAAAAGTAAAGTCCGAAGAAGTAAATTTCATTAATAATTGTATGTCGTTACAATCAGAATATCATTGGCTGTAAGAAAGATAAGAAGGCAATTAATAAATTGAGGTTTAGATTACTTTAATATTAGGTTTTGAAACTCGCGTGAAACCTTTACGACGCGAGATGCCCTAGTCGTTCGGCACGGAATTTTAATTCAGCGGGAATGTTGGCCTACCGCCAAACGGCAGAGATTTCTTAATACCCGCCGCAAATGCTGGGCATTCGTGTGCTAAAGTCGAAAGTGGGGGTTGGAGTCGAGTCGAGAGCCATTCAGAGGGAGGACGAGAGTGCCAGAGATCTATTCGGAGGGATGAGTCCAAACCACTTTCCTCACCCCATTCAATTTTTCCTTCCCTTTTTCCATTGAAACCACCCGTTTATCGCAGTGAGAAATAACCTTCGACCCTCTCAATCGCACCAATTCCTCGGCCAATCTATTTTTATCGCCCTCATAAACCATTAGAGGATTCCAAATTTACTGCCCTCTCAAATACCTAATAATGTTTTTTGCACCATATCCTTGCTATTCATACACAAAGATACAGAAAATTAATTACCAAGTCAATTTTAGTGATTTTATTTATTTACAAGAGTCCTACATGAATTTTTCCTTAGAACTTGGAACCTTTTCGCTGTAATAAAAATGCAAACTAAAAATAAATAATAATAATGGGTCGGAATTGATAAGGATGAAATTTGTTGGTGGAGTGTTTGTTATCAGAGAAGGTCAGTGAGTTTTCCAAAGGGTAAGGACAAGGATTCACTACCACAAAGGTAACCACAGGTTTAGCTTTGTTGCGTCGGTTGCAGTCGACCCTTGTGTACAGCTATAGCAGAGGCACGACTATCGAAGCAGTTCGGGGTATTATCTCGGCGGAAAATACGACGGTACTACGAAATTCAGCCTCCGCACCACCGGGACCAGGATACTTATGACACCCCACACTCTGAAAGCCACCTCTCGCCTTTTCACCCCTTTCTACTCATTTTCCCCCCCCCCCCCCTGTATTCCCGCTGCTCAAAACAGCTCCGACGCCGTCGACGACGTCGACCCACCCCCTGCCCCTTTCCTTTCCTTTCCATCGCGGAGGTAGTAGTCACTAGCTTTTGTCTCCGCATTGATTTCTGGGGCCAACTTCGCTTCGTTGCCGGCGTCGTTAAATTATAATCGCGAAACACCCTGAAGTTGCAGACAAAGGATCCACTCTCTTACTCTCCTTACTCTTCGCGATTGAGCTGGGGGTGGAGAAGAAGGATGATGAAACTTGGAGCCTTGCTTGGTCTACTTGAGAAAAAATTTAATTAATACCCGCTCCAAAGTCTGGGGACATTTATTAGACAATTCTTTAGAAAGCTTTGATATAAGTCTTTTATAAACAGAAAAAAAATCTGTTGATGGCACAGCAAAAATAGTCATTTTTTTAGTTAGAGATCCTTTTTTAAGCGTTTTATTATGATCCTCCAAAAAGAATATTTTAATACCATTAGAAAACCAACATCGTAGTCTTTAATATATAACATATATATAGAGTTGTTAAGGACTTCTCTTTCGATCGCCGAAGTTAAGCAGCGCTTACCTCGGTTACATTCGGATAGAAGCCGCCGTACTAGAGAGTGTACTTGTCAGCTTTTAAGCAGTCTTCACTCTCGAAAAAATATACATGTCAAGAGATTTTCAAAATTTTGTTTCATGGGATTTAAAGGATTGTGAACTGTGCATCCGTTCCGGTCGAATTTTCAGTGCAAATTAGTACTTTTTGGGCCACGTTTAGAACACTGAATTTTTTTAAATTTTGGATCGAATTTTCGATTTTGGTCGAATTTTAAATTCGATCCAAAATTGAAAATGGATTTAATTTCAAATCCAACTGAGTAATTTCGATTTCGAGAAATATTATGTTCGAAGAGAGCTTAGAAGCTTCAATCTCTTTTAGAATTAAACTCAATTAAAAAAAATTCCGTGTTCTACGCGTGGGCAAAAAAGTACTAATTTGCAATGAAAATTCGATCGAAACGAATGCACACCTCTAATTGTGAAGTATGTCTGCAGGGAATTTTATTGAAGAACCTCAGAAGGTTTTGTAACGATATTTGTAAGATTTTGTATTTTTAAAAGATTGTGTAGAATTTAAAAGGATTTCGAAGCTTGTCGAAAAATTTTAAGGATTTCATGGAATTTGATGAGATTTCTAATTATTTTAAGAATTTTCGACTTTAAGGTAGATCACAAATATATTACGTTCTTTCGTGAATATATAAAAGAATAAAATAAGAATATTAATTGCCTTTATTTAAATTCAGCCACCCTCTGGCTTCAGTAGACTTTACCACCCCTAATTCACACAAGCAGACGTGACTTTCGATCTCGGATGTCTGGGACCAGAACGACGGTCCAACGCCTGCCGTTTCCATAATAATAATGATAATTATTGTCGTCCCTTCGAGTTTCACCATTCCGTTTTCCCTCCACAGTCTTCTTTCCGGCTTCCACCCCTAAAATCTCAGCTCCTGCATCATCCCTTATTCCTAAGGTCCCAGGACCACCTACGACCATTCCTAAGGGAAGGAACCGAGCGGGTTGGGTGAGACTGGGTGGTGCGAGAACCCCTCTTCGTGTTTGAGTTTGAAATTACGAAGCGAGAGAATTTATATGCCGGTGCCGCCTGTTCTTGCGCGGGTAGCGCAAGTAGAAGTTTCATTTATTTAAGGCATCTTGCGTTGGGAATCTGGGTGGTGTGGGATGTAAGGCAGAGGGTGAGGGATGTCCTGGTTCTATGTTCAAGAAGCGAGTACCAAGAACCACCCCTGTTCTGGGGTCCTCCAAACCCCTGGAAATACCGGCGACTTAAGTACCCTCGTGCCTGTAGCAGGCACATCAGAATTCGCTGACGCTCTCCCGGTTCTGGAAAAGAACGTTCTTGCTCGCGAAGGGTTATCCTGACTTCAGGATATGCTGAGTCAGGAGTAGCGTGAAGAGGCGAGGGAGAAATTTTGCTGGAAGGAGCTTTGTTAGGAAGAGAAGGAGGTTCTTCAATTTCGTTGCAGATTTTGCCTTTGCAAATCCAACAGAGAGGAACTTCAGCACTTCTAGTGGAAAAATCAATTTTTCCTAAACTGTGTCGCAATTTAGGGATAAACATGTCAGTTTTGATAAAATTTTGTATTTTTACTAGTAGAAATTCTCAATACGACAAGTTTGTACCTAAATTGCAACGCCTTTTAGGAAAAATTAATGTAAGAGGTTTCTCCAGGCAAATTGAAGTTTAAAGTTATAAGTTGATTTCAATTGATCAATAGAAGATTCAATCTCTGTCGACAGTTATTTTATTTTCCCAATATTTATTTGGACGTCCAATAAACCTTCCTCTAACATCCCTCTGATCAACATTTCCACTTAAAACAAAAAAAAGTCTCCTTTCTCATAAGCAGTTACAAATTCAAAACAAGAATAAGATATTTTAGATTCTCTATACATCATATAAACTTTAATTTATCGTGCTGATACCGCATTCATTGAAGCTATTTAGAATTATTATTTTTAAAATCAATCTATAAGATATATCAAGTTTTTTAAGGCTTCTCTTTCGATCGCCGAAGTTAAGCAAGGCTTGCCTCGGTTACGCTCAGATAGAAGCCGCCGTACTAGATGGAGTGTATTTGTCAGCTTTTAAGTTGCCTTCACTTCTGAAAAAATACATAAATGTAACAAAATTAATTTTACTGCGATCTTCTTTCTAATTATAACAAAAGTTGAATAGCAGAATTTTTTGGTATCCTTAAAGTATAATCTGTAAATGCAATCACAAAATACTTCCACTTGAAACAAAAAAAAATCTCCTTTCTCATAAGCAAGAATTAATTGATATGAAACAAGAAAACAAGAATTAATTGATATGAGTGAAAACAATGAACACAAGTGTATACCAAAATCAATTAAACTTCCTCTGAAGCCCTCATCTTATACGGATTGATAGCTCAACCCTTAGACCTAAATGTCAGAAGGTGGCATGTTTCATTCCAGGGCTTTCCGTAGCCTCACAGCTTCATAGTCTCGGTTCTACGGTGAGTTTCATAGAGGACACAGAGAAAAGGAAAAGGCACCAAGAGAATTTATGGGTGTTCGCGTCGTTCGAGAGGATACTCTGCGTGTCGCTGGAACTTGTAACCGACGCTACAATAAGACGGCTCAATGAAAAGCGTCCTTTAGTAGCGGTAGTGAATGCTTATACTTATATATACACACACAACTATATATATATGTGTATATATATATATAACGTTTACACGTCTCGTTCCGTTTCGCTATTTGCGAGAGACATCTCGCTCAGGGGTGCGCTCGGGCTCAGCCAATGAAAGCTCGAGAGGCGAGCTTTTACGGCGTTCTTACGGCTAGGGTGGTTCCCCATCCCCGAACCACGTCTGGGGGTTGCGGAGCTGCGGGGGAGGTCGCTGCCGCCTCCACAGCGTTCTTATTGTTTCAACCCCTGGCGACCCTCTCGCTCTTCTTCACCCCTCTCCATTCCTTTCCAACCTTCTCTTCTTCCTTCGCCATTCCACCTCTTCAACCCTCATCCCCCAACCACCGCCTCTTTCCTTTACTATGTACCGGGGAAGCGGAGGGACGGGGCTTCGTGCTACGCTCTACTCTGTGCTTAGAATTTTAATGGACCGGCTTAGAAATTGTTGGCGGAATTAGATTTTAGAACGAGATTAGGCGAGCCGCGGTGCTGCGCGTCTCCTCGAAATTACTCCGCCGCGAATTTATGCCATTGTGGAAAAGGCACTCTAAGGCACGCTGCGGGCCTTACTTTCATGTAAACGTGTAAACGAATCGATGTAACATCTTTGACGAGGGAAATGCGGAGGACGAAATTTTATCAGCTTCAGGGAAATTTCAAGAGCCCTTCACTTTGATGCACATCACTTGAGTTAATGGGCGGGGAAATTTGATCAAAGTCACAATTCTCTGCAAAATTGGTATACAGTGGGCAAAGTAACTAACAATTAGGTTGCCACGACGCTTGCTTGTTACGAAACAATATTTTTAGAAAGTCTTGAGAAATATTTCGGTAGAATTATAAAACGTGCTGATTATAATTATATAAAAGTAATGACTATATTTATTATCATTATTTCAGGTGTCTTATGATCTGCAGAGTTGATTCTGACAACTAGACGACTGAATCAATGAAATTTTGTTAGCGAAAAAAACGGTGGATATTATATTAAATACAGATGTAAGTATGGTATTTGAAATATCTATTCAAATCTGCCGTACAAGATAAAAAGAAACTTTATCTGTTCAGCTTCGAACGTAGAAAATCAACGAAAACGATTTTGCATCGAAAAAATATTATGGAATTCATTTCTTATAAGTTTTAGTCGCACAATTTTTTATCTTGTACGGCAGAAATAACAACTACAGGTTTTTTACAAAGTGATAAAATTATCTCTTAAGATTATTGAACATAAGTTAAATTGTTAAGCGAACCAGGTTTACCAACCAAAAATAATTGTTTCTCGCACAATTGAATACGAGATCCTATTCACACCATTTAATTCCTCCTCCATTATACCCCTTACTAAAAAATCCTCCCCTTTTTTAAGAGTCCATTGACCTCTACTTCTGCAACCATCAAAGCGGAATTCTCTCATCGACTGACACCAAACCTCGAAAAGCTTTTAAATTGAATCTTCCTATTCTCTCTTCATTTTTCTACTTTCCTCTATTTCTTTCTTATTTTCCAATTTTCTTCCACATGCTCCTTCCGCTTCTATTCCTTTACGAACCTAGAAGCAAATTCAGGTTCCAGGTTGCTTCATGTGCACAATTACCGGGCAGGGGGTGGGGGTGGGAATGAAATTTCGTCTTGTGAAGCAGGAGAAAGCAAAGTGTGTGCAGTGCACCCTCTCCGTTATACTCGGCCTGGGGAATTGAGTTTCGCTTAGATGAGAGAGCGAGAGAGTCATTGGGAGAGATATCAGATGGGTACTGTATACTGGGTGCCGGGTACTGGGTACTACATAATATATGTGTAGATACAGGTAAGAGAGATAGAGAGGAAGTGACCGAGGGTTTCAAGAGAAACGAGGAGACCTCAGACACACCATGAGTTTATGAGAGAGGGAAAGACCTTTGGGAGGGTGAATGAGTTCATGTAACAATGTTATTGCCAATAATGGCAGGGTTATATATACATATATACGTGTCGCGGGGTGATGGAGAAATTGATTTACCTCAAAAGAGTAGACTTGACCAGAAGAGAAAGCGCCACAGCTGCTCTTCTCCATCGCCAGATGTCTGATTTATTACCCCAGACAACAACCTTCCTTACTTCGATTTTTTATCTCTCGTATCTATAAATCTTTCATCGCATTGCTATTCTTCATAAAAGCTGGAAAAATATATAAAATCGCTTCTGGTACATTAAAAAAGCGAATTTAATCCCACCAGTTGTGGGATTAAATTAAATTTAAATTGTGGGAGTTTTTCGTAGGTGAGGGTTATTTATGGTGGTTTAAATGGTGTGACAGGAAACCTTGAATTAGAGCCTCCTACGCTAGGTAGTTTGAAAGCGTCTAATTCGCGAGTCGAAGTAAATCGAATGAAGTCTCGAATTAAATACGACCCTCTCTGTATTCCAAGCACATGACGGTGCAAGAAGAAGAAGGGTGGATGGGGGTGGGTTGAAGTAGGTGACTCCAGGCGAGACGAAGCGAGGCGAAGCAAGGTTCCTTGTATTTAATTACCAACTCTAAGTCTCCAGTCTGGAGTGAGGAAGTCTCCACCCCGCGTGAACTCTCGTCTTCTTCACCAACAGTGATCTCCCTCAAGTAATCCTTCTCAGATCCTCACCATTTTCCTAGTCTTTATATTTTCCTACACACTATCAAAAATCGAAGATTTACTCATTTGCATAAGATGCTGCAAGTTTAGAATTTTCATGTAAGATGAATATTCATGAAGTTCTGTTTTGTAATTTACATACTAGCTACAAGATCATTTTCATCAAATATAGTACGAGCTATTCCAAGAAAAATGTCCAGGAAAAATATTTGCTTTCTGGAGAAGACGAAATTTAACCTACAGGGGGTTGATTATGTAACACTTTTTGATGAGAAGTGAGAAACGTGACGTAATCGACCCGCAATCTACGTGATTCTCTCTTCTTATCAAATCCTGAAACCCCAGACGACGAAGATCCTCATCTGCCTGATAAAATATGCAAAAACAGTCCTTTGATTTCTCCACCGTCCTCACTAAAACAGATTTTACGACCTCCAACGCCACAACAACTGCGATTCGAAACTGCCTTTCCAAGACACTTATTCCCTCGCAATTCGAAGCTCGCTAAATGGGTTAAACGTAATGACTCTGGTAGCTCTCTTCCGTCGGTCCCCATCTCCGCTTACCAAGCATAATAACCAGTAGTAGTCGTTGGTAGTCCGCGCGATTTCGCGAAAATTAGCCACTCGCCGACTAACATCAAAGAGGGCGAAGGCGAAGGTGGTACGAGTTGGATAGTTGGGTACATAGGCCTAGGCAACGAAGAAGGCTTCCACCCTTTCATCCCTTAAATCCCACCCGAGCTGTATTTGCTTGCTTCTCCGGTAACCCTCGCCTTCTCTTCATCTCTCTTTATCTATCTCGACCCTCGCCGTCTCCGACGCAACCGTTCCTATACCGCCGGCTTTCCAACCCCCGACTCCAACTTCTACCCTCTTTCCTTTACTACCCCTTCCGCTTTCTCCCCCAATCCTCTTTCCCGCGACGTTGTGTGTGTTCGCGCAAATATCGCCTTTCATATTCCTTCGAAGGAGCAGAAAATCGTTACGGTGCCTTTTGCGCGCGCGCCAGTGAAATATCGGGGGCTGCGGGGGCGGTTGACGGGCGAGGGGTAGTCCTGCACGGGGAAAAAGGGGGTGGACGGTCGACGGCCGGGAGGGTGGGGATGTAAGTAAGTAAAGTCTCTCAACCTTCTCCACCTCCAGAGTTCCACCCTCAACTCGACTCGAGTCGACTTTGCCCTCGTTCCCTGGGTATAACCCCCTCCCCTCAATTCCCCGCAACCCCCGAATGTTCAACCACGTAGTTGAGGAAAAAGGGGCGCCCCGCAAGTCTGCGTCCACCCACCTTTGCACTCGGGGACACCCCCTTGTGCCCCGCAAGCGTGACTCCCCTCCTTCGTTTCTTCTTTGGCTCCACAACCTCACGACCCCTGCAAACTACTACCACTAGAGGCGAACAAAGATGGCGGAAAACTAAACAAGTACAGAAGCAAGAACGAATTTTATCGAGCTAGTTTCTCCGCGGAGATTTTTGCTGATTAAAATTGATGCAGGGTTGGGGGAGTTTAGGGAGATGGAACATTCAGAATGTTAGAGGCTGTTGAGACTTTTATGCCTTTCATTGTTTATGATTTATGAAGAAGGGGAAGTTTATGATTTATGGGGGCGAATGATAATTAGACGTCTATTCAGAACATATATTATATACTTCATATCTAATTATATCTTCATATCTATATATTCATATCTAATTAGTGCTTTCATTTCAGATGGAGCTAAAGAAAAGAAGATCATCAAATAAATAATAGAGTATAACGTGAAAAAATCATGCGCTGAGTCTATTCCGCCCGTCTGACTACTCTGGGATTTTTCTACTAGCTTCTTTTTTCGCCTAATAGCAATAGAATGTCTATGTTATGGATAAAAAATATTTATGTAGAGTATTTCAGAATTTGTAAACATAAAAATACTTTCAGAAAATCATCTTTATAGAATATGTTCAACTTCATTTGAGATTTGCGTCGGAGCTTCCTGCCCGATTCAAATTCAGACAGTTTGACTTTAGCTGTCAGCTTAGGTTCAATTCTACTGTTTCAGTGAATCTCTTCATTCCCATTGACCAATTAGACTTTATATTCCATTTTCATACGATTGTATGAAACAATAGGAAACCCTCAAACCTATATTGTTTCCAAAATAGATTTAAATATATTAAATAACTTTCATCCATTAAAGATTAAAAATCAACATCATTTCAAGATTTTCCACTTATCCTAATATATTTTCCAAGTTTCCTCAAATCTCTTCGCTCCCCGACCTTTCGATCGTCTATATTAGTAATGCTCAGAACTTTCCTGAATAAATGATATCTAATCTTTGCCGGCATTAGAACGCCGTACAGAGTAAAGAGAGGGAAGACCGAGTCAGCAAAAGAGAGAAACGAGAGGGAAGAGAGGAGAGGGTGGTGCTGAGAAAGCGTCAGCAGCAACAAGAAAGGGAGCAAGAGAGAGAAAGGGAAGCTTAAAAGAGATGCAGTGAGAGACAGAGTGAATGAGAAAGAGGCAGATAGAGTGAGAAAGAGGAAGCAGGGTAAAGCGCGAGAGGCTGGTGGCCTGGAAGCAAGGTGAGGGGTGTGCAGGAAATTTCTAGAAACTTCAGGTTTAGCAATTAACGTCAGAAATTAACGACGCCCGGCTGCCTCGAGCGCAAAGCGCCAGAGAAATTAGTCTCGGAAATTCTCGTAAAATTTCTCGCTCGCTCAAACCACCCACCCCCATCTACGTTCTCCGCGGGGTCGAACTCCTTCCCCCCGAAACCCCCATTGCAGCGAGTTAACGCGGCCCGGCGAACGGTAACTTTCCGGAAATTTTCATTAAGCCTGACAGTAATGACGTCATCAGTCAGTTCAACCGACCTCATTTGGACTTGTTCGTTTAAACGAGCGTTCACCCCGCGAGCAACACGCCACTCAAAAAAAAAAAAATGAAAATTTTGGGAATTATTTTGAGTGGGAACTCTCAAACCTTTTATTTCTTTCAAAACTTTGTTGAATTCTTTGAAAAATGTCTACAGTCACACGGAGATAGTTTGTTATTTGATATTTAATTGATATTTAATTATTTCGGGCCTACATTTCGTGATTACACTTTTCTTGGTTTTCAAATATTCCAGGTTGGAAAGCTGATAGAGAAGTTATTGGAGGATTCCAATAAGACCCTCTTATTTCCCTTTTGAAAAGGAATTACTGATGGACTCCAATAATCCCGCCCCTTCCTGCTGGCGAGGAATTATTAGAGGACTTAGTTATTTCCTCTTCTTCTTCTTGCTAGATTCTACGAAAGGATGGTATAGATATAGTTAGTAAAACATTGGATCATATCTTGTAAATTATGACCTTTTTTGTCTAATTTGACTGTATAATTGAATGAGTAACATGCTACAATTAAAAGCCAATAAACTTTCATGTTGCATCATTAAAGAGAAAGCAGACTCAGAACGATGTACTCATACGCAATAAGATTACAAGACTCCGCTCGAGCGCTTCTCATTCCTTCAGATTCTCTCCTATTCTCTTGTAAGGATCTATTGCGGAGGTATAAGGATCTCGAGGTCCTTTTCGACTCCCGCGCGTCGAATTTATCAGCGAGTCGAACGACATATCCGTTTTCCCAAGTAATCTCGCGTAGCTTCGGGCGATTCTCAAACAATTCTATACCTCTGGAGTGTCGGTAGTAGAAAGGGTGTGTGGAGTTAGAAAGGGGGGAAGGAATAAGAGAAGGAGGAGGAGGAGGTGGTAGTAGGCGAAACAGACAATACACCTTCGCGGTGGGTGGCTTATCTAAGAGTCCATGGCGTAGCCCCGGGGGTGCAGTAATAACCAAGAGGGCGGGCGATACCGAGCTAAGAAATGATAACGGCACTCGCAAGCCAGCAACCATTTTCGAGTTATATTGCCTCGAAAGCTTCCGAGATGCCACTGCTAAACCGGCGATCGCGCTATCGGTACACTCTATGTACCTGGCACGCCTTGCGATCCCAAACTTATATACTACCACCAAATACACTGTTCGGTTACGATTCCCTGGGGTAAGATGCATCGATTCTAATGTCCTAATGTTCGATTCCACCGCATCGTGAATTTTACTCCAGTCTGTGATTCAAACTGTTTTGGGTAGTTCTTCTTCGATCTGGTGAACCGGAGGGCGACAACCTTTCGAAGAAATTGAACGAACTTTAATGGATGAACAAACGAATTGATTGATGAATTGATTGAAAGGTTCTTGAATATCATTTATAATTTTGAGCTTTGTTGAAATGAGTTTTGCTAAATTCAGTCAGGAGAAACTACTTTAGAAGCCTTTAAGCAAAGCAAAGTTGATAGGGAGGGAAATCAAAGAACGAAAGGGATTTATGTGGGGAAAAGAAGAAATGTAGCATACGTGCCGAGAAACCGCAATTCTCTTTGACCCCAAGTGGAAATGTGGTTCAGAAGAGAATGTTTTGCATTTTAGCCCGCGAGCTAATTTATGTGAGAGTCGCGCCACCCTCGTTTCACGCCCTCTTACCCGGTTGGTGGAGCATTTTATTTTCACTTAACCCGCGGAAGATTCTAAAAGTTAAATACCTGTGTCCCCATTTATATATATTTCAACCGTTTCCACTTTAGGAAAAAAGACAGAATTTTGCTACCTCAATACGGAAATTATTGGTTACTTCTTCAAAGAGGAAGTTTTACATTTTTAGTAGTTTATTTATTTTATTTTGTCGGGCTGAAGCTTTCATATCTGGAAAGAAACAATCATGAAATGAAGATATATTTTCATTATCTTGAAACATGCTTTGAACCTTGCATGTGTAAATAGTAGCTTAGATAAAAGAAATGACCTTGTGAACCTCGACACGGTTCCAAAACTCTTTATCTTGAAATTGTCAAGAAAATTCGAGATCAATTATGTAAGCAAGATTCTTGACTTTTTTGAATTGTCAAATACAAAATTTTAAACAAGTAGGTTTTTTCCATTTTGTAAGTTTTCATTTTATGTAACAAGAAGAAAATAATGTCCGAAACAGAAGACATATTTATCTAAAAGAGATAAATTCTGCTCAATAAATGCGAGGGTCTTTATAAAGAACAAAAAGCATGTTTTCAACGTTTTCCTTCATCCGCTTTTTATCAGCAGCCAGAGCGTAATTAAAATTATCTCATTCTTGCCTCATCTGTTAATGCGTCGAGTATATAAGACTTTGCCTAGTTTAAATAAAAGAAGTTACTCCAGCACCATGTCGGCGACTACGTACGCATTTATCGCATTGTTCTTCACATTTTACATTGTACTCAACATTGTAAGAGCTCAAAGTACTTCAGAAATACCACTTTGTTCTATTGTTGTTGATGGAGTTCCCTGTCGTGATGATCCCTTTGCTTGGTGAGTTATATAAAATTATACACTTGTTTATCCCATTTTTTCCAATAATTATGGCAAAGTCACAAATAATAACTTTCTGAACTGATGTTTTAAAATATTTTTATTTATTTCAACCTTCTTCACTTACTTCTCTGTTAATACAAACAATTTTTTATTTATTTTTATTACAGAATTCCAATTTTCCACAATGGATAACACTTGTGTTTTAATCTCGAGGGACAAATCAATAATGGCGAAATAAACTTTAAATAATAAAATATAAATATTGTTCAATCAATAAACTAAAATATCTTGAAATTTTCTAAACTTCATTATTGTGAAATATCCAGCTATTATTTCCACTTCAGAAATTATCAGATTCGTTTGCGCAATCCCGCCGTCTAAAGATATATGAAGGCCACTCGATCGGAATAAGAATAAATATTTAAAAGAGGTTTAACGCCAGAGAAAACATTTCTCCAATGGTAAAAAAGAAATGCTAATATTTATTTGTTAATTCTGTCTGACAAGTAAAATACTCTTGATAATAAAAAACCTGGACCTTAGATCACAAAATTAATCAACCCAAAACAACATATTCAAACTGAAGAAAAGTGTCACATTCCTCGTTTTTTAAAACGAGTTAATCTGTCCCCGAGCCATTTAATTCGGTCGGTTTTCTGTCAACCGGAGGCAATGTACTCGCGCTTTGAAAAGGGCTTTCAAGCACGGTGGCCAGTTAAAAAGAGTCTCGTGAAGGAATTACGAGAGGGAAATATATAGTGAGAAAGAGGTGGCACGCGAAGGTCAGTAACGAGGGGCTGGTGAACAGTTTACTGGAGGTCTCCCGCGGAAAATTAAAATGAGATTCACTGCCGGCAGGTCGAGAGGGTATATTTAGCACAAAAAGCCTCTAATTTCCAACAAGGGTGTAAAAAGGGGGTTGGAACCGGCTGTAGAGTCGTGGACGGGACTGCTTGTTGGGTCTATAAAACACCGCTTAACTTTTTTAGCCCTCACGGGGTGGTTTTAACCCCGTTAAGCTGTTTCCCGTCTTTTCCACCCTTTCCCTTTTTTCGGTTGAGGGCAAATTGAGTGAACTCGCCGCTATCAGCGAACTCGATGAATTCCTGGATTCCGGTCTCGGGTCTTTTTCCTATTCGCTTTACCTTCCAAATTTAATATCAAATTTTATCAAAGCATATCAAATTTTATCAAAGCATATCAAGCTTTCCCACGCATAGACACAGAAGATGGCCAAGAATTCTCTTATTTTAGATGGGGTTTTAAATCCTCTAAAGAACCCCTTTTTCAATTTGAGTTTGTTGAATGAAGTTAATAGTCCAACGAATTAGAGCAAAGTTTGTGCCATCCTGCTTCCGTGGCTCTAATCCCGTGCACTAAAAGTTAACGGAGGTTGGCGCAGGCCTTACGGGCTGTGTCCTCTCGACATTAGATTTCTGAGTTTCTCGGTGGGTTGAGAGTTAGGGTAACACCAGATCTGCGTTTCAACTGGAAACTACATTAGGGACACGTTCGAACGTTCGTTGGTTCGTTGCTCGACCGGTTCACCCTTCTAGGGAACTCTTCTTCCTTTGTAACCTTTCCACGCAACCTGAAACTGTCTGAACAAAGTCCTCTCTATATCGTCGCGCAAATTCAGATGCAACCATAAACTCCCAAACAGCCTTTAATGGCACGCCTAACTAACTTGTAATTCTCCTTTGACACCTTATTAATATGATCATAGAAGCCCAAAGATCTTTTTTTATCTTAAAACTCAATATATTACTCAATATATTTTCGTCAGAGAATATCTAAATTTGAAAGGAATTAATATTCTACGCAGATTTGAGCCGAGCCAATTATGGAAGTAAGAAGACAAAGGAGTCTTTGGCTCGCAAATTCCCCATATTGCCCGCGATATTAATTTACCGCCTTATCTAAGGTGGCACTCTTCCCATTGTAACCGAATAACCGTAGAAGATAGGAGTGGGTAAGAAGCACCCTCTCCCCCGACATTAATCAACCGTCACCTTTACCAGAAACTGACACCCCAACTTCCAGTTTCGCAGCGCAAATTATGTTTTTCGTCTTTAACGATTACTACCCCACACCCTCCCAACAATAATTTTGACCTCATCCCACTTTTCCCAGTTGCCTGAGTTTCCAACATCCTGCAGTATAGATTTAGAACACTGGAAAATTTCTCATAGTCAAGGATAATTAGAAATTCATACAAGATTTCATAATTAATCATTTAATTATTAACAGGGAAATTATCCATTAAGCTTTCGTTTCAATCTCTCGACGTTGCATTCATCTTACTTTTAATGTATCCGATGACTTCCCCTCTTCTTCAAGACCACACAATATGAAGAACCCTCGTCATTCTAGAATCCCAGGAGGTCACCCCCTGAGTGAATTTTCCACGCACGAAGGATCGACGGAGTTCGAAGACAGCGGTGTCTTGAATAATGACACGAAGGTGCGGTCTTGCTATAAGGCGCCATCTTGCCCCCGGCCCTCTACTTATAATTATTGATGTGGCCCGAACTTTATATAAACTCGAAACTCATCTCCCTCGTAGCGTCGGTTCGCCAGCTTGCTGCTCGTGCCTCTCTGCCTCCACCACCCTTGAGCCATCTCGGCGGCAGGCATCCTGAACCAGCATCAGCACCAGCATCCCAGCTACCCCCGGCCTCCGCGAGACCCCCTTGGCTCTCCAACCACGCGGCAGGAGGAAATTGTTGGAGTTTTCAAAGTCTGACGTGCAGGATATTATGAACCTGAGGGGCGGGAAGGAGATGGCAAGGGATGAGGTGACAGGAAGGGGTTGGTACCCGGGCAAAGCGGCAGTATCCTCTCGCGAAAACTACTCGTCTCACCACTCTTCTACCTGCGTCGCAACCTCCTCCCACTTGCACCCCTCATTCACCCAACATTCGTCTAGCTTAAGCTATATTCCTATTCCTAGCTTTTACTGACTTCCAGACTACTTCTCCAACGACAAATGAGAAATTTTCTTTGCTGGCCAAGAACTGGGGGAAGATCGCTCATGGTATTCACAGAACGCAAGGAATTAGAGTGGAAATATCAATTATTACGGTCTGACCACATTCTAACTTTCTGTTGATATAATTATTCTATCAATAGAAATATTGATATTGCCACATTTATCCATATTTAGGTAACATCTCAATCTTATATTGGTATTACGACCTTAAAATAATGCAATAAAACTGAGATATTGTTGATAATGGATTAGGGTAGAAATAAGGAATACCCTACATATTCAACACAACAACAAATTCTCTAAAATCTCTTGAAATCCTTTTGTCTTAATAATTTTTTTAATTTTGTGAAAGCTCTTGAAAATCCTTAAACTCCTTGGAGTTCTTTTAAAAATCCTTTAAAATTCTTTAATATCATTTAAAATCCCTTGAAATATTTAACGACATTTTTTAATTACCTGAAAATCTTGAAACTCATACGAATTCTTTTGAAATTCTTTGAAAATTCCTTAAAACAACTTGAAATCTTTCAGAATCGCTTTAAATTTCTTAAAATTAATTGGCAGCCGTGATCTCGATTCTAAAGTACAGACGGCGAATGAAAATCCAAAAAATAGGTGCCCGGACTAATTTTGTCTGAATCCAAAATATAAAAAGAAACTATCTACTAACTTTTAATTAAAAATTATTATTTTATTATTTATTATTATTATGTATTTTGAAATAATAGTTTATAGTTGAAAGAAAGTAGAGAAAAATATACTTTTTACTCTTTTTAGATAATCCTAAGCTTTTCAGCTCAATAAGTATAACTGAAACTTCCTATTTACAAATTCTCCAATATAATTAGTAACATATTTATGAGAAAATTAGTTCAAAGTTTTAAACAAAATCAAATTTGACCAAGTCTCAAACATCTGATATGAAGTCTAAAATATTTTTCAATAATTCTTTCTTTCAAAAATAAATTGGTTTATTAATATATTCATGAAACGATTGTATAAAAACCTTTGAACACATTCTTGTATATTTTTTTATATATTCTTGTATTATTTTATATTAGTTCAAGAGTGAAAGAAAACACTCGATACATACAAAACGGCACCCATCCCAGTATAACAGAGTCAAGCGCTGCTTAACTTCAGTAATCGGACGAGGAGCCTTCAACCATTCCATATATCCCAGAGGACACGTGAAATTACCAAACTAAGGTAATTCGTAATCTTTATTAAATAAAAATAATTACAACAGAGAATGTGCAACAGATACTTTATTTCTTGCTAGATTTTAAAAATGAAAGTGATTAAAATAGCAATATCTCTCTTTAAAACTAATCATTTCAGAAATTTTCTAAATATTTCGCTGAGATTAGAGTTTTTTCATGTCTGGCCAAAGGTGTCTTATTCTACTTAAATTCATTATCCTCTCGTTCTGAACTGAGTGTCAAATTCAAAACTCTCTTTATCAATGCATTTATTAATTTCGTAATCGAAAGTATTTAGAAGATACTAATGTTAATAAAAAGCTCATTAGAAGCAATCAAACCTCAATATCCAGAGTACAGTCACTGTTAACCTGGTAATATATATGCGTGAACTAGCAATAATTGGAGAGTAGTTAGTTACAGGGAAACTTCCTATTTACGTATTCTCCAAAATAATTAGTAACATATTTATGAGAAAATTAGTTCAAAGTTTTAAACAAAATCAAATTTGACCAAGTCTCAAACATCTGATATGAAGTCTAAAATATTTTTCAATAATTCTTTCTTTCAAAAATAAATTGGTTTATTAATATATTCATGAAACGATTGTATAAAAACCTTTGAATTTGCATATCCTTTACTGACCCTAACTTCTTCATTAAGGTAGAAGGAAGCCTTTACCTACATTTATTGAGGCAGCCTTAATTTTAATCAAGCACTTTAGTAGAGCTCTGTAAAGGGCTTTTGACAAACATGCTACATTGCCTTGGACCATAAGGATTTAATCCTACACCGAGTTCACCTTGAATCGGAACATTTTCCTCTGCATCTTCTGTTACAGAATTTCTGTCAAATAATTGCATTCTAAATTTATAACCCTTCATCTTTTCAAAAAATATTCTCAAACAATCCCTGCCAATTGATCTCCGAGTTTAAAAATCTGTTAAAAAACTCTGATTTATCTTTACTGCACACACTAATTCCAAATCTTTCATTTTACAGGAAATTCCGGACCTGAGGTTTGTTCCCCAAGGGAAAAATTCGTGATATCAAACCTATGATCATGGAGAACTTGAAATCCTTGGCAGGGCATGGACCATGAAGCATAACTGGTCGTAATAAACGCAGCTGGGAATATAGTTGCTGCACGTTCAAGAGTATATATTGTAGGGACTGAGATGAGAGAGTAAGTGAGAGAGAAGGAGAAATATAGTAAGAGCAAGGGAGGGTTGTTGCAAGTAGTAGGTGGATAGTACTATCTATAGAGCGTGCAGAAGTATAAGCTTTCCTCTCGCAAATGAGGTAATATATATACAAAAGCTAATACGACCAAAAGTTGGCAACTTGGATGAGTCCCTCCTCCCTTCCTACCCCCTTAACAGTCCACACTCCATACTACTTCTCCTTCTCTCGTAGGAGTACCATCTCTAAATATTTAAAAAGACCCCGACGCTCCAACTCAAAGTACAAAACATACTGTGTCATACTAAGACCCTCAGGACTACCTGAGAAAAAAAAAAACAGGAAAATTGCTTCAAGACGATAACTGAAAAACGAAACATTTCAATTGTCACCCATCCCTTAAGTTTAAAATTATTTACCTAAATAAAGGGAATAAAAATATAAATGGTTTACGATCTTGCAAATGGGAGACAGAATAAATTGGTAGGCTGAATCGTAGCAGTTGGAGAAATTCAGTTATGTAGCGAAACGACTGAGACTGGCTATAAAACAGGTGGCAAAATGAGGGGGTGGCTGTGATTGTATTTTATCGGAAACGTTAACATCACGATAAATCAGGCTTAAAACCATTCTGGTTTAACGCACTGACGGTTATCGTCCGGCAATTTAAGTCTGGATTTTCCACGGGCAATTATTTTTACTTGTTTATCAAGGATGATTGAGATTAAAGAACGTTATGTCAATTGAATTCATTTAGTCAAGTAATTTTAATCATTAATTGAACACGATTATTTAAAGTGTAAACAAATTGGAGACTAAAGTTTGAGATAGTTTCAGGAGGCGAATGTGATTTTTCAATCAAGAAAGTGGAATTAAACTCAAGTTCGAATTAGACAAACACAAGTGTGTTGCTCGCGAATCATGCGAAGCTGGGCGACGAGTCGAAATGTTGGAGAATATAATCTACCCTGTTTGAGGAGAACCAGCAGCGACTGCAAGTTAGAACAAACTCTCTGTGTGTTCTGGAAACGTCGTATCTCTACCTTCTCTTCATCTCCTTTTCCCTACGTTGATCCACTCCGGCCATCTGCCCATTTACATCTAATTTTACAGTTTCATGTTCCTCAATATTGACAAGGATTACTCCCTACTCCACTTTCTCATATCACGTTTTTAAATTTCATTTAATCCAGTTCTTCTAAGACATTTTTATAACCGAGCAAAAAAGAAAGAAGAGATTATTGGAAAATCTGGTTGGAATTCTTGAAAATTTGGTGGAAAAATTATGGAATATCCCCTAAATCTTTCTGAATTAAAAAAAGTCTACTAAACACTGGAAATTGTCCCAAAAATATTTGATTTTCCATGGAAGTTACAGAAAGAATATTCCCCAAGAGATTTTCGGAAATTTTTCCTACCAAATAAGATCTTTGAAACATTTCTTTTAAACTGACGTGTTTTCCATTTCGTAAATGATTATAATGTATAATGATAGTGTAAATAGTTCTTATACTCCATAAGCTGATTATTAAGACGGTGAATATTTTGGAAACATAAAACAAGGTTTCTCGGAGGTAACGAACTTGCGAGAGTAAGAGATAGAGAATAGGAATAGGGATGGGCGACGGTGGCTTATGAATATTCATTTCTTGTAGGTTTCTTACAGGAGGTCGGAATACAGGGGTGTGTGGGGTGGTTGGGTGGTTTCGAGGTGAATGCGCGGTGTAAGGGGGTGTACTTTTAAGGGAAAGAGTGGGGACTCTGGATCAATGCCGGGACCACGCCTCCTTCGTCTTACATCCTACCCCTTGCCTTTCCTTTGCTTTTCCGCCTCTTCGCTTCCTTTGGCCCGATGTCGGAAGTGAGCCCTGGAAAATAGAAAGAGCCAGGTCTCGAGATAAAAATAGAAGAGGATAGCACCTCCGAACATCGACCCGAAATTTTAAAAAAATTTTTCCAAAAATCAAAACTAGATTGATGATATTTTTGTAATATTTATCAGAACGAGGATTCGAGCTCGAATCCCTGAATTTTTATAGAAATATATTCTAAATTGTCTCGCAGTAAATTACAATTTTTAAGAATAAAGATTTTATTTTAAGGCTGGTAATTATTGGAAAGAAACTTCAAACTCAATAAATCTCTTTTTTGAAAAGTGATGAATTGAAACTAGGAAAAGGTTTCATTCAGAGATGCAGCGTGTAATTAAATTTTAATTCTGTTTTTTAGAGTGGTGAGTGGAAGATGCAAGGAAACGAGAATGTCCTAACAAGTTGGAGGAAATGTGGAGGAGTGAAGTAACTTCATTGATTGCGTTACGACGAAGAGTTACTGAAGTTCCGAAGCTGGGCTAGTGCAGCAGGATCTTGCGTATCTCGCTGCGATGCAACTATTTCTCATCTCCTCTCCAAGATTCCCTTAGTCATCATTGGATTTAGCTCTAGCTTGTCTCGTTTCATCCAGCATCCACCTTATTCTCCTGCTGCTTATGTCGTGCAAAGCTCGAGACTATTCTTTCCTTTTCCAATAATGCCACATAATGGAAGTCTATTCAAATTAATATAGAAAAAAGAGAGAAAATTGTATCCATCTAAAATATTCAAGAATGGCAATAAAATGTGGTCACTGATTTTATTTTACTATTAATATTAGTGTTAAGGTATTAATTAATAATAAAATACGCCCTTCTGTCTTCATTATTTCTTACCCCTCAATCTGTAAATATTAGTGTTTTCTTCTGAAAAAGATTCATAAAATAAAGCTTATAATCATTCTTTTAAATTCATGAGTCATCTTTTGAAAATCAAGGACTACTTGTATTTTTTGTATCTTATTTGTAATTTGAAACTAATTTCTCTCTTAGGCGAGTATTATATTAGTTAGAAACTATTGGGAGGAGAATCACTTTCGCCCATTAGAATTCCAATCGATCTTGACGGTATTCGATCGATGATGAGAAGTCGGTCAATTGGTCTGCAGGCTTGGAAGATCAGTGGTTCAAGTGCCAGAATAGTTTTGAATGGGAAATCAATATAGAGACCGAAGGACAAATTACGCTTTGGACAGGACTGCTACCAACGGGAGGATCGAAGCATTTTCCAAAGGAATGCCGCATTGACATTGGATCAAATCACAGGGAAGCTTCTAGTACGTCATTTGCGGTAATGGCTCTGCTCGATTACCGTAACGTCCGGCTCGACGCAAAGCACCCGTCGTTCTCGTAATGACCCGTGAGCCGATTTGCTTCGCACCCGACTCTCGCCGAGATTTAATTCGTCTCATCCGCTCGGAAAACATTTTTCTTTCAGATTTATCTTTTTAGGCGAATTACATTATTAATGAGCGTATAAGAAACTTCAGAAGCATGATGTTCAAACTTTAATACACTTTTTATATTATATTGCCAGTCTCGTAATTCTCAGGACTCTTTAGATTAAAGAAAAAACAAAGATAAGTTTTTGCGAAAATATAGTTGAATGAAATGTAGTTGGTGTAAATTATTTGAACATTTTTATTGAGGAGGACCGAAAATCGAAATTTCGAAATTAAGAATCATATAGATTCAGCTTCTTATGCTTTCTTGATTATAAAAATCGCTGAAATTAAAAATATCATGATATCTACGTAAACTAATTTTAAAAATCTACAGGAACTCTAAATGCAGGGATATTTGCTTATTTGTACGGAAATTCGGGATGTCTATATATTTCAAAGAAAGAAGTGAAAATATTTAACAAATTTTCTAAAGTGTTCTATTTTTTATACTATCTAGGAGTGAAGTTTTAAAAATGGCAGTATAATTATATTATTAATAAATTTTTGAATGTTTTTTTTCAAATTACAGTAAACAAAATTGACACTACGTGGCAGCACCAATCGCTGAAGTTACTTTAGTTTAGATACAAACCCTCCCTAGAAACATCCTGATTCTCTTTAGACGTGGATCGAAAATTCGAAACTATGGGTGGTGGTTATCCTGAGAGCTCTACCCTGTGGATAATCGAGTTTTTTGGATATGAAAGTTGAAGAAGAATGAAATTAAATTATTTTTTATGTGAAACAGTAGTGAAATGCTTATGAAACAACATTTACATTTAATTGTCTAAAAATGAAACTTTGTCGATGTTTCACACTTCAACAATGATTATTTTAATATTTATAGTGTTAAGATTTGATAAAATTTAATTGTTTACAACTATCATTTAAATTTTATTCATTTTAATTGATAAATATTTAATTTGGCTTATAAACAAATATCTGAAACCACCTATTTTGATGAGATAATTGTTAGAATACCATGGTCTTCATATGCTCTTTGTTGCTGGTGCATATTTTATAGAGAAAAATATTCATAATAGATTAAAATCTATGATTTATTATTACTTTTTATTTTGTATAAATATTTTCAAGCGCAAATAAAAAACGTCTGCTCAACGAAGAAAGAAATAGGAATTGAGAGTTTCTCAGTTGAGTTTATTTTCTTCTGTCTTTTAATAAAAAATTAGTACTACTTTATTATTTATTATTATTATATATTTTGAAATAATAGTTTATAGTTTATAGTTATTTAATAATGTTGGTTATTAGTAAGCACTTCCGAAAGATGATTTATACAATTTAACAATCTGTTATACTCTTAACTGACAATTGTAGGATGACAGATTTCTAAATTAATATAGAAAAATATAAAGAAATATAGAAAAAATTAAAGATATTACCAATATTAATAATCATACATATTATTCATTAACCAGTCTTTCTTATACAGAAAAAAAGTCTAGTTTTTGCTACAGCTTCCTCTTTTGTTATCTTGTTTTAAGGCTAAAGGTGGGCCTAAATCTAGCATTAAGTCAAAAAAGAACTTAAATTAAGCTGTACAAAAAACAAGTTGTAGAAAAAACTAGACTTTTTTTCTGTGTTAAAGAATTTTTAGCCGTGGAGTCGAGAGTAGGAAACATCAATCTTTAAATAAACCATTAATGAAAATTTGCAAATGACTTTCGAAGCCGGTATTCTGGCATCCTGCCTCTCTTTACGAAGTCAAAGGTGTACCCTTGGGAATACCTATATCAGAGAGTGGTGGACCTTCAACCCTCTTTTCCGACCCTCAAGATCCTCTCGTAATCGCGAGACGAGTAAAGCGAGGAAGTATAACGGTTCCTAGCCACAGGCAACCCTTAGAAGCGTAATTAATATTTATCCCAACCTCCACCTCTTCTCGAGACCCACCGGCCCAACCGTTCCTGCCACCCCCTCACCCTTTCACCCCTCACCCTCTCTCCCCCCTTTGACCCCCCCGAAAATCCCAGCACGCTCCTTGTAAAATCTAATATCTGAGGAAGCGACGCCGTAGTCCTCAGTGAGTTTACTCCTCTTACAGCCCCCCCCCCCCTTTTCTCACCCCAAAAGTCCTCCTCATCATCATTCCTGGTATCAGGCGGGGTTCGTAACGAAGCAGCCAGGGTGGCAACTGGCAAGACAGAAACCAGGAGAGGAAAGAGCGAGTGAGAGAGAGGGTTGAAAGGAGCGAGATAATGAAAGCAGAAAGAGGGAGAGGAAGAGAGAGAAAGAGAGAGGAAAATCCTGGAGGCGAGAGAGGGAAATGGAAGGAACGAGGAGACCTCTGTTTTCCCGGGGTTCTCGAGGGGCGGTGTCAAGACGCTCAGCTCGACCAATCCGGAGGCGAGTCGGCTTCGCGGCGCTGCCTTGATTCGTCCTGAGCTTTCTTAGAGCCGACCCACCCGGAAAAATCGAGTAAAAGCTCGTAAGCCCTCGGCACGGCCATTGGCCCGGACTAGTTTTCTTGGCTTTTCTGAACCTTTAAGGGGCCAATGGCGCGCGGAAAGCACCGTCGAGAAATCGATAAGTTAGAAGCGAGGAGAGCAGAGAAATGTAGAAAAAGGGGTTGAGAGAGAAACGAGAGAGAAGTTTTCTAAATGTTTCAGCGATTTATAAAGATTTTTCAATGCAAGACTTTTCAATTTATAAAGAAAGCTCGGCGGGTTAAATAACAAAGCATGTTCAAAAACAGTGTTGAGGTATCGAAGTGTTTATTTTTGTAATTAAGGGTATCTAATCAGGCGAAAAGAAATTAGAAGTTTTTCTGTTATTTTCGATTAAATGTGATTTTATTATTTCTTTATTTTCATATGTACTCATTCGTTATTTAGTTGACATTTTTTTATTCTTCTTCCACGACGAAAAAATCTTTTTTTTTTTTGAGCACCAATTTGGAGTATCTGTGAATTGGAAGAATATATATATAATAATGAAGTGGAAGGAGAGACTGTGCGGACTCGGTGGAGAGATAAATTACCAACGCGAACCAAAGGGTTGAGTTTACCCAAAGAAAATAAAGACTAAAATACTCCAATCTCCAACCGCACCATTTCTGGCATTTTATCGCCTCTTTACAACCACATCCGGCAGATAACATCTCATTTAAACTCAAATAGGTACCAACTCACAGAAAAATGTATATTTTTATTGGGATAATAATGCAGATCATATCTTTATTGCTTCATAAGCAAGAACAGTTCGTTCCATTATCACAAATCTCAAATTGTAATTGCTATTACATATATAATAATTATTTTTAGTTTATACCTGATACGGAAGAAAATCATTTTAATATTTGAACATTTCATCGCGCAATCTGCTTTAATTTAATTCATTTAATTGATTTGCTATATAGGTTCTTGGAAATCGACTTTAGGATACGTTAGAAGTTTTCACATATTTCATAAACCTTTTTTAAACTATGAAGTTTATTATTATTATGTATTTTGGAATATTAGTTTTTGATTAAAAGAAAATAAAAAAAATGTATACTTCTTACTCTTTTTGGATAAAGTTTTTGCATGAAGTAATTTGTTTATTTCTTTATTTTATTGTTATTCGAAACACTCATTTTGTGTTGTGTTTATTAAAATGAAATAAATTCTTATTATTTATTAAGAGTGAAATAAATACACTCCATGATACAAAACGACACCCATCCCAGTATAACCGAGTCTAGCGCTGCTTAACTTCAGTAACCGGGCGAGTAGCCTTAAACCGTTCCATATACGTCTCAGTGGACACTTTACATACATTATGAACTAGTTTTTGTTTAAAATTTTTGGATTATTTAAAAAAAAAACAATCTCTGATATTTTAAACATCCCTCAATCAGTTTTATCATAATTCAATTTTATCTCAGATTAAAAAAAAAAGTTTATGCAATATTTGAAAACTTTTGGCTTATCCCAAAGTCAATGACAGTCAAGACTATTTTGACAAAATGGAACCCCATTCAACATGGAATTATTTCACAAGATTTTTCTTATTAAATTTGAAATTTACCAACATCTAAACGCCTTGAGTCGAAGTTACCGTAATGTCAATCCGCCCCATTCGAGTTCGATCCTTCCTGATTTAATTTCCATATAGAAATATATACGTATATAAGACCGAGTATATAGTCAGAGGAAGGCATTAACGTAAATTTCCATCCACTCTATTCTAGCTCGGAGAACTTACTTCCAGTTTAAGTTCCTGGAGCGAAGCTTTGCTCGAATCTGGGGAGACGCTTCACTCGCATTATTAATGTTACGAGACACGTGAACGCGATAGAGGAATGGTGGAATAGAGGAATAGTGCGACGCTGGAAGAGATGGTTAACGGCGGATTGGGGTTGAAAAGGGAAAAGGGGGTGGTTGGGAGGGTTGAGAGGGTAGAAGACACCCGAACCACACGGCTCGGATAGTCCTTTAGTCTCACTAATTGTCTTAGGGACGTTCCTCTGGAGATGGTCTTAAAATGGAAGTACGTGTTCGCAAGCTCATTCGAGCGAATGCGATTAAACATTAGAGAATGGTACCGAACAAGTTTCCTCAAATCCACCAAAATGTTTCTCTCCCTCAATCTACAGTTTCATTGATTACTTTTTCATTTCCGCTAAAATAAAAGTCGAAAAGACTGAATAAAAATTCAAGTATACAAGAATTATTTCGGTGAATCATTTTTCACAGTTTACAATTTATTTTATTTGGAAATGATATAAAGTTTGGGAGAAGCTGATAATGGCAGAGTGTTACAAAATCAATTTCATTGTTTTCCAGTGACATTTCGTACCATTTATCGTCGACTGACGCGTGAACCGAATGGTGGGTGACGGAAACTCTCGTCGCCATTTATACATCATTGTTTCCCCTCGTACCTAGAAAAGATGGACATGACGTTAACATTGAGTGGCAGGCAAAAAGAGCTCGAATTTTCGAATGATTGTGAAGCGCGGAATGAAATCTGCGAAAATAGAACCATTACGACAATCAACCAGTTGACAATTTAGTTAAGGCATTTTTATTACTAGAACGAGATAAATATACAAATATTTCTCTGATCCATAAAAAAATATCTTCAGTAGATTTAAGTGATTTTAAAAAAATGCTTTACGATTTTATACTGTGAGAAATGTACATTTAGTGAAATCTTTTGGTTGAATTATCTCACGCTCTCTCTATTGAGTAATTCTCAGAGGGTCAACTTTCCGTGAAAGTTGTATCGGGTAAACTTTCTGACAGGAGGATAGATTGTTTGTCCCAAGGTAGGACCTTCCAGGAGTTGTGGGGATTTAAAAACTGTTCCAATCCTCGGAAAGACTCGCCTCGTGGGATTTGAATCTCGATATACTTGTTTCGATCTATAAACTAGCCGTCTCCACCGGGTTACATTCTTGTTTCGTTTCCTCCACGAAATCAGAACGCACCCTCGAAAACCACTCTCGGTCCCTACTAGCTCCAGGGGTGGGAGTTGCTTGACCAGCGGTCAACGGTGGGAAAGAGCTGCTTGTAGGGAACCATTCGACGGAGTAATTGTCATCGATCCTCTTCTCTATTTGCAATTTACTTCATCAAAAAGTTTAAAAACCAAAATAAAAACTAAGAAAATAAATGATAAAATCTATAAAAATAATTTAAAATGTAGAAAAGACGAAAATGTAAATAAAGGAAAATCGAAGAACCAACAGTAATTTCTGAACTAAATTCTAAACTCATTTTTTCTTGAGATTGAACTATTCTTGTTTAATATTGAAATAAAAAAGTTCATGTATATTTCGGTATATATACGAGACAAGAAGAATAATATAATTAATTCTGACTATATCTCTATATACTTGTTTCGATCAGCACAATGTAAATATCCGAGGGCCCAACCTTAAAGAACTGCATCAACAGGTTTTATCTTTCTCGATTTCATCCCTTAAAAAAAGACCCTTTAAAAGTTCCCCGACTAGAATTCAGATCCTGAGAAAATGTCTTTCACTTCACATTCTCAAATTTACTATTCAGTTTCTGCAACTTATTTAGCTCCTGGTTCCGACACTAATTATTATTATAACGAAAAGTGACAATTTTAACAAAGTTTCAGTGACAATTGGCTAATTTCCAGGTACAACTCAGAAATATATATGATTTTCCGTTGAATTTCATAGAATCCTAAAATTTTCTATTCAGATATTTGAAAACTTCCAAGCAATTATAACTACACATAAAATCCCCAAGTTTATTTTTAGCCAACAGTGGCTTTAAAACGCTGCAAATAGTTGACACCCACATTTACATTATCCAGTTGTCAACTACCTTCAGCATTCTAAAATATTTTGTGCTAAAAGTTATTTTTGAGGTACATAAATGTAGTCA
Source organism: Synergus itoensis (assembly GCA_904066005.1). Classification (NCBI taxonomy): domain Eukaryota; kingdom Metazoa; phylum Arthropoda; class Insecta; order Hymenoptera; family Cynipidae; genus Synergus; species Synergus itoensis. The sequence continues at coordinate 2,534,653 of CAJFCP010000098.1, forward strand.
TAATTTTCAACGCAGTTTTCGACTGTTTAAAGCGCTATAATCCACTTTCATAAAAATTATACTTGAGAATTATTTTGAAGCCATCAGACTTTTTATATCCTCATAAATGTATAAAATCATTGAAAAGTAAAAATACATGGGTTACCGAAACTTAAATTAAATCAATTCTCAACATGAAACATTTGCATTAAATCTTGCATAATTTATTTTTTGCAGGAACCGGAAGCAGACGTTAAACCTCTCAGAAGATGTACCGCTATCCCAAAGCCTGAACGTTTTGACCACTAGAATTTGAAGAGGGGGTGGTAAACTCTGAATCGAGCGAAGGGTCGTTTTGCAAGGGTTTTTCGCAGGGTATGGAGAAGAGCTTCCTTTCCCGGCTATACTAATAAAACGGATCTTATATAGAGAAGACGCCATTTTGAATAATGTCGACCAATCGGAGCAACCGAGGCACGAGGCGTCTTGGGGGTGCGACGAGGGTGTAAGCACTACTCCTCGTTGCTCTCGAGCTCCAACACAAACTACCCTTATATTATGCCATGCGTTCCCTCCCTTCGTCCTTTTCGTCGCAACCTCGGCCTACAGCCTCCACCCGCTGAACCCGTCAAACCGTACCACCCCCTCCCTCTTCACTTGGATCCAAACCACCCATAGAAGAGATACGAACCGCGTTGCACGAATTGCTAAAACATTTTCCATTACCGAGATACTGAGTTCCGTTCTATTTCGTTCCGTTTCGTCCGATCGGCATTACCGATCGAGAGAATGGGCCACCCCCTAACCACCCTTCACCCCACAGATGGGCCACCCCCTTCGGATTCAACATCGTCCATAGTTCAATGGCGAAAATCGCAGGATGGCTTTGACGTTCAGTCGATTTGAAAAGTATATTGAATGAGTTTAGTTTGTATTTGTTAGAGTCCGATAGGAAAGTTTAACTTTTCGCCCTTTTGTCTTCCATTGAGATATGACGTTTCCTTTATGGAAGAATGAAACGAAGGGAGTAGGGGTTTTAATCATAAATTTATCTAGTGACTGGCAAGGGGCTGTAAAAGGGAGTGTTGATGTTTTCTGTTGTACATTTCCTTTTTTTTGATAAAGGTTTCAAAATGGTCGCTTCACACTCGATTTCGTTTGTATTTTTCATTTTAATTGAATGTATTTTTCTTTTTTTAGGCAATGATTAAATAAAAGATAAGTAAGAATTCAGGGATGATGATTATTAATATTTAAAGAAATGCAAACTTTGTGGCGATCGAGTTTGACAAATATTTCAATTCTTGAATAAATCTGCTCGAATCAAGAACTAAGTTTCGTTAGGCGATTTGATTTGCAAATGAAGAGGAGAACTTGCCAATCGATTATATCTTGAAATGACTAGAGATAGGCAACTATATCACCCACTCCGGACGATCAGAAACTTATATCCAGTTATTATATTACAAAACAAAATTGCTTTTGGAAAGAGTTGAACCTGATAAATATAAAAATATATAACTTATTAATATATAATTTTAAATATTATATATTATTCAATGATACATTCGAATAATTATTTTAAAATCTTTTAAATATCACTACACGAATAGCTTACACGGAAAAAAATAGTTATTGCAATTTTCTTGCGACTTTTGGATATAAAGTTTTAAAATATTTCATTAACTTTTTTTAAAATCTGAAATACTTTTCAAAGACAAATTCTAAAACAGTTTTCAAAATTTGCCTTGCCTCTCAGAGTGATTGAGAGTCGAAGATTCGAAAACTTTTAGATTTTTTCCCTGAAAATTATTCCAGATTTTAAAAAACGTTAATGAAATAAATGAAAAGTCTGGTCCCATCCAAAGGTCGATTGAAAACATGATGTTAAAGTTAAAACATTATTATTTTAAAATTTAGATGAACCTTTATACAGAATAAACTCTGAGAAACATGAAGCTGATATTTCCCACACATCAAAGGCATCGCCTTCCGATCTGCAGCTTCCAATCCCGTATTAATTACCACAGCAGCATAAGCCATACACCAATCATCAGAAAGCGTTCTGCAAGACGGATTCCTTTGGGGAAAAGCAGCAGCCTTGAATCCCTTCTTCCACTCGGCAGAACGTAAAGGCATCTTATCGACTTTCCGGAAGGCAGCAGTAAGATCCTCCTCGAGAGCAGCCATTTTCAAGCTAGGGAAACGAGCGAGCTTCTGAGATCCAAAGGGGGTTGAACGCGGGTGGCATGGAAGGTTGGGGGGTGAGTGCAGGATATACGGGTTGTGACGGGGTGAGAGACAGCAACCCCTTACCTCCACAACCCCCTCATCCTCATCCTCCTACTGGCAGTATCTTAAGTCTTACAGAGCTCGGTTCGCCTGACAAGCGACGTTAATGTATGTATGAGATCCAACAGGGAAGAGCCGCCCCCACCCCCTTATAGCCCCTGACGTTTCAACCCCTTCACATCGCGAACCACCCGGCACCTTCCCGCTTCAAGCGTGTGTGTGTCTTGGGTTTCTAAGGGAGTCTGCACGATGCGAAATGAGAAACATGAGAGACCGACCCACCCCCTCAACCTTCAGAGAGTAAACCCACCCCAGAGAACCAACCCCCTGCTCAAGAACCAGGCACCAAGACCGAATACCTACGCTTCCTCGGGAGCTGCGAGTCTAACTCGAAGGCATCGCAATAACACCCCCAACCTCACCCCCTAATTCAACCTCCGACTTAAACCCCCCGAATTCAACGCCTCTTTCCACTCCTCCAGTCCAACCCCATGAGACTCGTCTCGTATAATCAGCCAAGACGTGAACAGCCTGCTTTTCTAGGGGGTGTGTTAGACTTGGAAAAGGAGTTTTGGCGCGGAACGGAGTAGTTATGTGGAGAAACATGCATCACGAGTGACGTTGCTTGATATTTACGTATAACGTCGTTCGCTGAGCGCTAATGTCGACAACCACCCGCCAGCCTACTGCCACCCTCTGGAATCCACCCTCATACTATTTTGGTGAGAGTAGTAATGTTTGCTAGAGAAGCCATCCTCAGGTTGAAGCTCGGATTATATTTCGCACGTCTTGTCTCTTTAGCGATGTTGTGCACGTGAAGCGAACACCAATGAGTTTAGGAGAGAGGAAGTTCTGTAACAAGAGGAAGCAGCGGCGCATTTTGCGATTAGCTTGGAAGAAACTTGGAATTTATGCGAGGTTGACTTAGGGGTTCACCTGGAAAGGGTTGAGTGGCTGTACTTCGATAGAGGAAAAATGTATTTTAACTCAAAATGATTTAGAAAACGTGGTCCGATTATTTCTCTTGATTTTTGAAGTTTAATATATCAGAGAATCGGTTATAAGTATAATATTTTAGAGGCTGAAAGTAAAAAATTTTTATCCTCTTTTTGACGCTTTAAACGTTAATGATGGCATTTAAAATATGATAACAGCAGTTAAAAAGTTTTCAAAGGTTTTGTAGAATAGTTGAAGCGGGACAACTCTTATTTTCGGTAGAATTTAAACATACATTTAACCCCTGATTTGTAGGCCGGTAATAATCATTAATAAATTGTGTTTAACTAAAATATTTTGTTTTTTTTTTTCATTCTGAGAAGGTAGTAAGTTTCGAAATGGGGTTTGAAGAAAGTAGTTAGAAAAGGGGGTGGGAAAATTGAAAAAAAGGAGTAGAAAAAGAGATTTAAAAAGAAGGTTCAAAACGGGGGTTGGAAAAAGGATATAAGAAGCTATTAGTAAAAGAAATTTGAAAAAAAAAATTGAAAAGGAGGTGGGACGGGAAAAACAAGAAATCGAATTTTCTAAACCATTCTATTCTATACCTATACATACATGTTCATTGCTCAGACCCCAAAGGGAGAACATCAACGACGGAAAAAGAAACGAGCTTGAAAAAGAATTCCCGTTGGCCCCCGGCATCGAAATCTCCGTAATTCGCATTGGGGGGTGGAATCCTCCCACCTGGTTACCGAGATTTTTCTCTCTTTTATTCTCCTCTCCTATGTTCACGCTCTTTTTCGGAAAAGAGGAACCTCAAACAGGAGAAAGAGGCAGCGAGAAAATGAAGATGAGTGAGAGAGAGAGAAAACCTGAGGGTGTGTTCCAGAATCGGGGTAAGATGGAGGAAAATCGTTACTCACTAGTCGCGGGGAAGTTGTGAGCGCAGGAAAGGGTCGAGGGGTGGATATTCCAGAGAATGTAGAATGTACCACGGAGGCTGAGCGAGAGAAATGGAAAGACCTGTCGAGAGAGAAAACGAATGCTTCTGGTATGTACACATACAGAGACTTCCTAGGCGGAGAGGGTGCAAGACGGTCCCGGGGAAAATGGCTAAAATACGTCGATATGAGTCGACCTGAGACGCTACCCCTCTTTCTCTTTCACCCTCCTTTGCCAATCCCTATAAAGACGCAATTCCTGGCTTCAAAAGAGATCAAAAATAGCAATTCAGTAGACAGTAGATATCACATTACAAAAATAAATAAATTTTTTGCTTCACTATCGAAGTTGTTTAACTTTATATGAAACTTTTAACATCCCAACTTGGACGATCGTTTAGATTGTTTTATTCCAATTAAACTCATGTTTCTACCATTTATATTTCCAAGCTTTTGATTTTACAATTCTGTAGGACTTTACGATAATGAACTTAAAACTCTGACTAACAAAGATGATGCGCTCTGCATTTTCTTAAAGGGTAACGTGATTGGCGGTGTCTCTGTATTCGAGGGAAGAGTCTTCGCGCAGTTTCCGTGCTAACGACCTGCCGCCATTTTCCCTTGAGTTAGAGCGTCTCGACTCCTTTGACAATTTCGATCTAAGACACGCGCTATAGTGGTTCAATTTAGATAATTAATGATATAGGAGAAACTGGGAACTGAAGGGGCAGATGAGATGCAAGAGGAAAACAGTGCTCTCTCTGCATAACTCCTTGCCACTCCCCATTCCCTCAACCCCCCGTCATCACCCTTCGCTGAACTTTCTGAAGATGCTGCAGACATCAAAGTTCCTATGATGTCTCCAGACAAAATGAATTCAATTATTTATTACCAATCCAAGAAAGTCGAAATCATCAATTTTAAATGTTCTTCTTTCTACTCCATCCTTTTCATTCTCTATTCTATTTATCGATCAATTTTTATATCATATAATATAAGATAAAGTAGAGAAAGTAAAAAAATTCAAAATAGAGATGAAACTTCAAATGAGGACCCCCAATTCTGTAATTTTCTAAAATAGACTTCTTTCCGCACGTAGAGTTAATTATGCATAATTATATTAGGGTAAATTGAAGTAAAATTGCTGCAAAACCCCTCGAGAAATTCTTGACACGTTACTCGGCGAAGTGAAAAATAAAGGGGGTTGTTTCGTGTTTGTTTTATCTTTAGGGCGTTAATTTTGAATGCCTTGCGATTCTCGACACGCAGCAACGCCAGAGATGAACCGGAAAATTGAATTCAACCTCGAGATAAATATCGAATCAAGTAAACTGACGTCTGACTACCACAGTCTGCAAAACGAAAATAGATATTGAGGAATTTATGTGTTTAAATTTAGAGGAGGTAAATAGATAATACTTTCAATCTGAGCTTGTATTCAAATATCAATTTATTTAAGATAATATATTAGAGGGGCCACATTCGGCGATTTTTGGTTTATTAATCAAGAAACGTTCAGTATATTTAACTTACACTTATATAAATTATTATATATTTAAATTTTCGAGGAATGTAATTATTGTTTGAGTCCGTTCTGAGGCCAAAACTAGTACACTGAGCAAATCTCTGCCAAGTTCGAGGAAGTCCCTAACGACTTAATTGTACACTTGTCGCCTTTGAGAAATTAAGTTCTATAGTCGACAGCGACATGGCCCTGAGCAACAATGTATATTGTTGTCTCCTGTTCACAATACAATGAGAACCACACATCGGTGTCTTCGTCAATTGTGAAAATTTGGAAACTGACGATTATAATGAATAACTTAATGCAATAATAAAATAATTGACACAATTTAATATTATTATATTCTCTGTTATACGACAATGTCTTCTAATTTTGAATAAAAATAATTCTCATACATCAGCACGCTTTTCACACAAACTGTGCTTTTTAATTTCCGAACATTGATATTTTGACAGTAATTCAGAAAGGCATTCAAAATATTTCCTTGAATTTCTTTTCGCACGCTCGTTGGGGTCACGTTTCTTTTGGAGGAACGAACGATATAATGAAACAAATATCTTATGCAAACGATTGGAAGGGTCCAGAGAGCCGTAAGACGAGTTCCTGTAAACTGTATAATAATATAGTATATAGTGGACATTGAAGAGTGAAGACAGAGGACTGAATACACTAACTCCTCATGATACTCGACGGTCAATGACTGGTCACTCGCTGGTCAGTGACTGGTCATTCTGGCTATTCATGATTCGATTTCTGCTGGAGCAGGTTGCCCCAAACATGGGAGAACCGGGTCCTGTGGGAATTTGCGTGTGTCCTACATTCCGGATACCGAGACGGAAAGTGAATCTGTTTCCACCACCTCACAACCCCCTCGACGTAATTCTCACGTGACCGGTCAACTCATGTCGGACAATCAAACCAACAGGTTCCGGAAAACGCGTTTCCCTTGCCACTGACTCATAATATCCAAGTATCGAATCCTCTTGGAATCAGTTTGAAAGCTACTCTCTTGGAAGACTCAACACTTTCTTCATTGAAAAAAAAATTAATTTCTATAAGTTTATTAATTAAATGTTCACAAGTGACCATTTTTTATTCGAGCGTTGTAAAAAGGAATAAATTTTGTAGAAACTGCAAAGTGTTCGTGTAGTGATAAAAAAATTAGTGATAAACTAGCAGAAACATAAGAAGAGGTGGGAGAAATTAATGTAAAATAGCATTTAACCTTTATAACAAAGCATCGATAGGAAGGGCTTTCATTAATACATTTTTAAAGAAAAGTGTCATATATTAAGGACAGAGTGTTAACTGATTATTGTGTCTGTTAAAGACACATGGTTAAAGCTTCTCATTCGATCACCGAAGTTAAGCACTGCTTGGCTCGGTTATATTCGGATGGGTGCCGTTACACATAATAATAAAATTCATTGACAACATGCTGCCTCTGATTATAATTTTCAGAAGAACGAACGCGCGCTCCGCGCGCACATTTACTTGTTTTTAATATTATAATTTATTATATTTTATTTCTTCTTTTCTATCCGTCATAATTAAAATTTTATTTTAAAAAATTTGAGTTTTATAGGAATAACAGTAACAAGATATGAATTTTAAAAACTTAGCCAATTTTCAAAAATAATATATATTTTTTAAAAATGTTTCCTTATATTTTATAAATTAAATTATACAGATTCAATAAAACCGCACTAACTGGTAAAAAATCTCTTAAAATATCTGAAAATCACAATAAATTTCATACAATGAAAATAATCTGAAGATTCAAATTCGGCACATTTACACAATTCGCGCAATTTCTATAAATTAAATATTTCCATAAAATAAAGGTTGTCGATAAGAATGTGCTGATTATTTTCGAGATAAAAAATCGAAAACAAAAAATCGTCGAAAGAAACGTCTGAAACTACAGTTTAATTAAAACTTGGTGTATTATTGTTATTGTTTGTTAAGCCCAAAAAGTTATAGGAGCATGTTTCCTGAGTGTAAAGATAAGGAACGAATACTACTTTTTTAAGTACCATTAATAACAATAATTACATGCCATAGGTATTAAAAAGAAAGTGTTTAAAATTTTCAACTTATTTCTCCGTTGAGTTAAGTATCTCTGAAATATGTTTCTCCCTCCGCGAGGTGAGAAAGCATATTTTGCATAAAACCTCAATCCTGCATTTTGCGTTTACAGATTTTAATTATTTTGTACTTACTTTTCGCGGTCAGGAGAACTGAAGCGGTGCAGTTGGGAGGGCGGTAACGCCATAAATATACGCCCCGCGTTTAAAAAGTGCTTAAGCTCATACGGTCGCTATAACGAGGGTTTCGCCGAGTGAAAATTTAGCGTAAAAACCTCGGTTTAAACCTCGGCATTGAATTTCAGGGGGATCAAAAGTGAATTATGAAACCGGAAGTTGCCACCGATTAAAGAAAAGCTACTACATAAAGCATACTACTCGAGGTAAATAAAATATCGTAGTCAATCGCCACCCAATAATTTTCCATCTCAAAGAGGAAAAAGGAGATGGGAAATAAAAATAGAGGAGAAATCAAGGAGAGGGAGGGAAATATAAACACCCTGGGATTAATTCCTCTTTGTTTCCTGTTCCGTCTGGTGCTTCCAAATGACGATGAGATTCAAACGCGGAGGAAATTCAAATCGGAGAACAATTCATTTCGTGTGGAGTGCGATCTCGCGGTTTCTCAGATATATGGAAATTTCCTTAGAGCAGTGCGTTGCACAACCCCTTGCAGACGAAGGCTGCCAAGCAATATAAATTCAAATCAGTCCCTGTTTTCTCACACAACAAACTTGGAGGAACTCTAGTGGCTTGGTCTCCGGTAGTTACACTTCTCCTCCTCATCCTCCCCCACCCAACCCCCTCGCCATGCAGGTTACCCACCCACTCACCCTTTTCCAGAACACCTCGCACCTCCAAGAACTAAGTACCAAGAGACCTACACCAATTACCAACCTCCTAATGAAGATATGCGACGGGAACAAATATTCCTATCTGCGTACTACCTGCGTGTACTTCCTCTGTTTAATGAATATTTATTGAGCTGATGTTCAGAACTATTTTCTCTAGAAATAAGTAAGTTTCTCAAGGGGTAGTTTCTGAAAAGGAAAGAATGTTAAAGAAGTCAATAATTGACTAATTCTTTTCCAATAAGGAATTATCGATACAGCCTTATCATAGAAGGTGATTAATATGGCATAAAGTCTGTTTAACAGGGCGTATTTTTCATTTTACAACCCTTCTAATGCCTACAACGATTTCCATAATCTTGCGAGGTACTTTGGGTTCTCTAGGAGAAGAGGGACTCGCTCGGTGTGGGGGAGTTTGAGAGGATGAGGCGACAAAGCGGGTGGTAGGGAAGCACACCCTTATAATATAATAATATACGCCAGAGAAGGTTCGCTTATACGGTATCTAGCGCTTCGTTGGTAGTCCAGAAGTTGTAGGAGATGAAAGTGGGCGGGGGTGGGTGGGTTGCAAAATGGCCGCCCACGTTAATGCCCTCTTAATATTTAGGGATCTTGTACGTCTAGCATCCCCGAAGCCGAACGCTACGCTACAGCCCATCCTAAAATCCACTTTAATGCCCCATTAGGTTAAAATATTCCTCAAACGAGGCTTCTGCTCTTGGATACTTAAGAGGAGAAAAAATTTCTTTTTTATTGGGGTGTTTTCAAGTCGTTTCCGATTTTGCTCATTTGATAAAAATTAAGACTTTAGATCGTCGATATTGCTCGATTGTCTTACAAATCCTGAAGTATTTGCCAGCTCGGCCTGCCAAATACGCCTCATTAACCAGAGTTCTTATCAAATTCTACACGAAACCCATCCTAGCTTATTTACTCTCTCAATCAATTAGTCTCTCTATTAGTTAGTTAAAAACTACTTCTTCATTTGTTACCCTTAACTAATTCATTAATTTAATCTCGAAATAGGATCAGAATTCAGATTTTTTATTTTGATCAGACAATTGGGATCAAAATGACCCGATTTTGGAGATCAATTAATTACGAACTTTGTCTCGAGTGGTTACAATCCAAGCGATGATGCGAGTGAAGTTGTACACACATTAATGATTTGGTCTGCACATGGGGATCATTTTGATCTCAATTCGATGATACGATTTAATACCCTGGGGATTACTGTAGGTCGAGAGAATAGAAACTATATAAAACTAGAATAGAAACTAAACTTCCTTACATTAAACTAACACAAAACTGATGAAAAAGAAACACAACGCCGCAAGTTTCCCAAATGGAGGAAATCTTTTTAAGCACACAAGTATGCAGACATGCGCCCTATGGAATCTCACATTCACATGAAGCGTGTGGAACTATTCAAAGCATCTCAAAAGTCGAGATTCGAATAGTCTAATGGCGCCGAATGGTACCATCCTTTATGGTAGAACCACGTAGGTATTAGCGGAGTTCTCCAGAGTCTGCTGATGGTGCAAAGGGATGAGAGAAGTGAGCGGAGTAAGAGGAGTAAGAGGGTGAATGAGGATGAGGCAGAGAAAGAGAAAGAGAAAGAGAAACAGAAAGAGAAAGAGGAAGTGAGAAGGAAAGCAACCTAAGGGTGGAGGTTAGTTGAAAAGGGGGGTGTGAGAACTGAGCGAACCTCGCGAGTCATGTAAGCGGGGGGTGGAAGTAGGTGCTGCAGAGAGTCTAAGGTAGATTATATTATTTCTCCGCCCCTGCAGAACCTGCTGGTGTGGCCCGCCATTTTGTGAATGTTAAATCATTTATTGATCCAAGAAGGTGCCTCCTTCCACTTTGGTGAAAACCATCCGACGACCCCGAACGAACCTCCCACCCTCCTTTCTCACTAGGGTGTACCCGAGCGACGTCTGAAAGGGGGTTGCATGGTCCGATCCTTATTCCGCGAAGCGAATTTATATAGCGCTCTATATGTATATATATTCTTGGTACCTATCACAGTATAACCAAAACCTATACCAGCGAAAAGTCCTGTGCAGACGTATATATACAAATGGCCTGTAGAAGGTAGAATTTCGGGTAGAACGAAAACCGAATTTATGGCCTCGCGGGGGTTACCGGTCGGGTACTCCTTCTCTCATTTCCACCCTCGAAAACCCTGGTTTAAGGTAAGGGCGCAAGGAACTGGCTACGTGATCGGGGAAGATTCCTTTCTCAGAGTTTGATTAAGATTGCTTGTTGTGATAGGAAATTTACGAGATGTCGGGGTTTAAGAGTTTTGCATGAGGTAGTTTGATATTAATAATTATAGGGTGGTTGAATTAATGCTTCCGAGTTCAAGAAGAACCAACAGTTCCAAGTTATATGTAGCATAACAGAATCTCATAAAATCTTGCAAAATGTAATCAATGTTTAATGAATAATGTTTAATGTTTAATGTCTTTTATGAATTTCAGAACATTTATATCCTCATCGAGTCTTCGCTCTACAGAAGCAGAGTACTTACTGTAGATATCGTATCAGTGAAACAATGCGTACCCGCGAAAAAAGCTTTACTGGAACGGAAGAGGGGAAAAAAAAGGGGTAAAACAGGACGCGCACGCTCGCTAGTGGAAAAACGCATTTTTCCGCGCAGAATCGTAAAAATTCCTTGTAGAGTCTAGCGAGGGTGTGCGGGAAAAGGGGAAAGAACAGAATCGGGGCGAAAAATGAGGGCGAGGTCAGTACGCCGCGAACCGCGGAAAAATTCGCGCTAATTTCGCGACTTTCCCCAAATGTTTTGCAATCCACATCACATGAAATCATAGGATATTATTCTTATACATAATGGTATTAAAGAGAAGAATTTACAGTTGGCATTGAATTAAACTATTAATACCTAAGAGTGACATTAGTAATTCATGTTGTAACTAAAAATAGTCACCTACGATTTTCTGTGAGTGCGCGAATTCCAGTGCGACGTCTCTATCGATTCCTACTTCACAAAAGAACATACGACCCTTCTCTTGATTCTATAACGACCCACGCAATCGTCTTATCAACGATACATGATTTTCATTTTAACGAAATTAATTTCCTCTGAAAACTTAATTCCGAGCCCTCAATATTATATTATTATTATTATGTTATTATATTTGCAATATCTAATTTGTAAGATATTAAATTTTCCAGACGCGACCTTGAAAATATCTGTTTTATAGTTCGAACTTGAATTGGATTATATGCCTCTGGATAATAACTTTTCTAAGGTGAGACCATTTTGAAAATTGGTTTATTAACAAGACAAATTTTTTGATTAATATTATATTTGAAGTATATGAGGAAATAAAAAAAGACTACTTCTAATCTCTAATCAGAGCGGAGGATTTTGAAAACGCTCGTTAATTTGGGAACTATTTCTAGCGGAATTTGAGACTTTCGGTGGTCAGCGGCGGGACACGAAATCTGGGCGGTTGTTGAAATTTCTGGGATGGACGCATCCCTCCGCTACCGAATTCGCATTCCTATCTGGCGAATAACAAATAATGTGTCGACCGCACTGATTCCAGTTAATTCGCGATATGCAATGCAGCGCGAGAAATTCATCGATCGTAACCCCATCATCATTTTCTCGTTTCATATCATCCTAATTATCAATCCTCGTCATTCAAAATGACATCAATTTCCTCTCAAATGTCATCAAAATTACACTCCAATAAAATTATTAACTCTAATATTATTTCCAACACCCGTCTTAATCGAGACCAAAAGACCGGAAGATTGTGCATTTGAAATTGGTTTGGATAATAATTGTGATCATATAAATTCATATTTTTAACGAGGGTCTTAAATCCTCTTTCTCGAATTTTTTTAAAATCCTTTTTTATTAAATTTATTAAATTTTAATAAATAATAAGACATTTATCGACAATAGCGCATTCGAAAGAAATGCTATGTTATGGATTTAGGAATTTTTTAGTGAATCTTTAAATCAGAGATTTGAAATCACATTTTTGTGTGTATTTTTGGAATATAAACACGCATAAACATAAAGAGCATAATTATCTAGTAAAGTATAATATTATTTTAGCACCAAATAAAATTTTTAATGTCATTTCATAAGGATAAAATGAAGTCTTTCTAAACTACCCCCAATAATAATCTTTTCATTATTGTTTACATTCTTTTTTTTTGTAAAAATAAATGAGAATTTTATACAAAAGTATTTGTAATTTAGAAACACATAGGAAAGTGGAAAGCCTGTAAACGCTTGGGGTTAACGAGAAACCATTTACTTCGGGAATAGTGAGTTGGAAATAAATGTAGAGTGATTTGGCGAATATCTCGTTTTCGGCGTGTTCCGGGGGCAGAAGCTATTTCGCTTTGAAATTCGTCCGGCGGCGGCGAATCGACTCCATCCCGGTCGAGCAAGAATTATCCCGGTAAAGCTCCAACTTCGAGATAAGCCGTCGCGCGCTTCCCGGGGAAAATGCAGGATTTCAATTTGGCGAAGTTCTGAGATGAAGGGAGAGCGCGCCATACTTTGGGAGGCCCCACCCCTCTTGAGCCCCGAGCAACGGCCTGGGGTTGGGAATGATATAGGGGCGGCGACGCCATTTTGAATTAGCCGTGCTTAGAGAGGCCGGGGGTGAAATTTTTATGGGTGTCGTTTCCTCGCTCTATGGTCGCCACGCTCTTGTTGCCCTATTTCAAATAACTCTCCGCACTGAGAAAACTATTTCAAATCCAATTCCTTCTCAGTCGTTCTAACTTTACTGTTTTGTTAAGTGTTTATTTCATTTCCTGTTATCTCGCTCTAATTATTCAGATATATTTTTAAAAAAGTAATAACTGATTGTGGTGAATAGAAAAAGAGGCTAAATGTAATTTTTAGTAGTCCCTGAAATAAGAGGGGAATTTGAATTTTAACTTTGGTAAAATAAAAGAAAATCTATCTTGATTTTTGTTTTTCTAAACACACTAATGATAATTTTTTCCTCAGGTGAATTACTAATAAAAATACAGTGATATTTCTGTTTTGCACTTGAGAAGTTCGTTGAACTCAAATTGTCATTTCAATTCTTCCAATCAGTGTCTCTGGAAATTTTATTATCCGACTCAGAAATAGAGGCAGTTTCATTTCAGGAAATGTCTTCGAATAGAGATGCCATGAATAAATTTGTGACACTTAAATCAATAGATTTTATTTAATCACTTTTTGATGAAACGAAAATGCTGTTCATATAACCATTTACTGTCTCATTAAAAATTAGTGTAGATTAAAAATAAAATTAGCTTTGAAGTTAAATCAACTCTGGTGCTCGTTGAATAAAATTCCGCTGATTCATATTAAGAGAGTAAGCACTTTGCTTCCTCGAAATTTGCTTCCTCATAGAGGAAAGAAATTATTTTTAATTTTTTAAAAGTTAAGAATATTCATAACTTTTTTACTTTTCAATAAAATAAATTAATTTTACATGAGGATAGATGCGACTCAACACAAGGAATTTTTATTTTCTTTATATTAACTTTGAATTATTATATTTCAAAAATTTTTAGTACTAAAATCAGTTTCACAAAAATGATAAAAGTACATAAATAATTTAAAATCTGATATTTAAAATTTGATAGGCTTCCTCTTTGAGGAAGAAAAAAAAAGGAATTATTTTCTAATTTCGAATCACTAAAAATCGTACAAAAAGGCCCTTATAGAATGGCTTTTCCGAGTACTTCGATGTTTAACGGGTTGCATTACTTTTATAGGGGTAGTAGGGGTAGCTTGCTACCCCTGATATAATTAAAAACCAACCTTTTTTTTATATACTTTTCAATAAATATCCGCCTGAAATTCAAAACTTAAAATTTTCTATTTCATTATTAATAAAGTTTTTCCCCTTTTCTAAATTTGTTTAAAGAAATTGATAAAAAGAATTGTAAAGACCCTTATAGATTTAATGTGCGATATCTATAAACAATTTCTAATAACTTACAATTTAAAAAAAAAATTAAAACTTTTATTAAAAAGTTTATTTATCTTTTCAGTGTCAAGTGTGAATTTTATGTTTCATGCTGCCCTCTTTCTACACACCCCAACTAACGAGCAACCCCTCTACTTTGTCGATCGACCAAAAATATCCCTAGGAAAGAAGAGGGTTGAAAATTCTACCACAGCTGGCGCAAGAATCATTTTCTAAAGAACCGATAAAACAGAGATCCACTATTTTTCAAAGAAATCAATTTAGCACATAATTCCTCTTATTTAAATTCTTTACCTAAAATATAATCAATTACGACACTCATTTATTTCTCATTTCTTCGAATTTTTCACCAGAATCTAATTTTCAAACCTCTTTCAAATTTCACCCCCAGTAACTTCCTATTTTTCACTTAAAATTTATAATAGCTCCCATACATTCACTAAAACAGAAATAAATAAAAAGGTCGAGTAGGAAATACAGAGAGATGCGTCTTTCACGTAGCTCGTAAACTGCCCCTAAATTTTCCTTGTTAAGCGGGAAAGCTCGACGGAAAAATCTATGGCCGGGCTTAAAGCGGCATTCCTAATTGCGTCCCGTGTTCGGCGCTACGTCGTAGACCGTTAAAATAAGTCCCAAGCACTAGAGCTAAGACTCTGACTATGGACAAAAAAAATAAGAAAATAAAAAATAAAAAAAGAATAGAATGAATCTGCAATCACATCACGTTCTTTAAATTGCTTCAAGGTGATATCGGCGAGACAGAGAGGGTAGATTTATAATTTGCAAAAGCTCCTTTCGACCGAGGCGATAATGGGCGTGAGTTGCTTTGGCACTCTCCTAACTTTATTCCTTTTTAAGTTTTAAATAGTTTCTCCCGAGTTTTAATTAGGAAATTCATCCCTCATCCTCGGCCAATGTTACATTAAGCTCCACCAATAGAAACTGAGAAAATATTTTCGATAAGAAACTAAAATCGGAGATATGAAAATGTTTTATACAACGAAACAATATTTTCCAATCAAAATAATTTCAAGAGAAACAAATTTTTTGCATTTTGGAAACAAATTAAGCTATCATTGGCAAAAAAAAGTCAGGGGTTGACCTATTGGGGATGGAAAAAAAACACCCTCATCGTATTCACGTGGCCGAGCATTGATCGTCGTACTTTTTGCTTTCCCCACTTGATACAGTACGAGTGAGCCCCACCAACCCCAGAGATCGCCCCACCAACCCCCAATTCCCCGTTTACTTTATTCTTATCGCGAACTCTTCGAGAAGAACGGACTACCCCTTTTCTCATCCCTCTTTTTCACCCTTCTTTCTCTTTCAACCCTTAACCCCTCCACTTGAAATCCCACCCCCAACCCCATTCTTCTACCAAAGGCACACTGATAGCTCGGAATATAGGCTCACTAAAGGGGAAATAAAAGAACGAAACAAAGAATGAAATCAAGGGCGGGGGTAAGGAGTTTTTAGGGGTTGATCTTAGATCAGAGAGAGAATAACCCTTATTTGTTAGGCTCTGTTTCCACTGCTGAGTGACCCACCTACCCTTACCCCTACCCCTTGTATCAGTAGAGCAAACCTTTTCCTACCCCTACCACTTTCTCTACTTTGAAACCCCATAAGATTTTCAGAACTCTTCCTCTTATTTTTTTTTTCTATATGTTTTGAGCTTTGTATTCTTGCCTATCTACTCTCGCTCTCTTTACGTTCGTGGAACAATGCACTTTTTAGAAGAACATAAAAAGGGATGGTATAAAACCCTGTGGCAGAACATGAAACCAAAGAGAGTTTTTATGACCAGCCATCGTGGGCACCCGACTGTAGGATTTGCTCTGAGGAGCAAGGACCTCGTCGAGGAATTGTCTTTTTTTTTGCCATTGTGGCTGCACTCCAGTTAAGACCTGTTACGTATACACATACTCGGGAAATTACCCCTTTTAGCTATTTTTAAAGATGAAGGAGAAAATTTTATTTTACTTTAATAAATCTACTTAATAATACCACAAAACTCGTACAATTAAAAGTAGCAATTTTGTGCAACCCTAGCTCGGGATCTCTAATTAGGAATTCTAAAAAAATATTGACCATCCTTTGAAGAGGGGTCGCTCTAACCCTCCTAAGAACAAACCTGTTTAACTCAAAGAACTTGCTCCTAATCCTTTTAAGCTGAACTAAAAATATTTTACAAATCAATTTTAATTACAGAGACCTTTAATTCGCAAAATTAAAATTACTGAATGGAAGACTTTAATTATTTTTTTTAATGAATCCCGAGAGATATATTCTGACACAAAGATGTAAAAAAAAGGTAAGCGGATGCAAACGGTCATCGAGTTACGGAGAGGAAAGTTCGTGGCGTGCCTTGACGTTAAAAACAAAGGCTCTTAAATTTATGGTACAATTAAAAACTCGTCTTTAGTATTTTCCGCCCCCTCCGAGAGCCACCATCTCCTTTTGTTTAGCCTTCCGGCTCTGCCTTATGGCACCGTAATTTATCTCAACGTGCTCTCGGTAGAATATTATACCCTTGAAAGAATAACAATAAAACTAGAAAATCGTCAAACGTCATTTCACGTTCATTCAAGGTCTATAATCCTTTCGCCACACTATAAATTTTCAAGCTCGGAACGTTCATGAATATTAATGAAACGCGCATTATTTTCTATGAAGTTATTACATTTTGGAACTTTTAACACTGATTGAGCGCAATACAAAATATCAAATTGTGTTATAATTATTCTGATTTCAGTATTGATTATTAAAATTTCAACTCGTGCAGAATATTGAGAAAAAATCATCCCTCAATTGGACTGAAGTTTCAAACGTCTATTCTGACGAATTTTGATTTTTAGGACATTATGAACTAAAAAATTGAACAAAAATCATCCGCAGAGAAGTCTGAAACTTCAATCCGATTCTCTCGCCATAAATTCTCATCCAATTATTAAAATTTCCCATGTTCAAAATAACTCGTTTATTTCTGCTCTTGTATTTTAATAGGAATAAAATTGGCTTAAAATAGCGATTGTCCTTCGTTTTGTGGCGCTGATATACGCTGATAATAATCCACGGCAATTGAGGTGATTAGTACGGACGCGCAGAAGTTCCGTTCCGCGGTCGATTCCATCCTATTTGTTCCATCGCGTAGGCCATTTCCGGATAATCGAAAACCTAAACGCCAGGAAAATTGCGATCGGGGTTGGTGCGCACCCAATCGACCGTGAAAATTGAAAAACTATTTCGATCGACGCTGAAGGGTCCAGGATTCAGAGAGGATTACTACACTCAATATTATTCCTCAGTTCTGCTTGCTATCACCATTTCCAGTACTTGAAAATATTTGTTCTATTAAATGTAAGGAACCAACTATTTAAAAATATCCTAAATGGTTATTCTTTCAAAATTCAAACATTAACAAAAGTCCTTATTAATATTCCGAAAAAATTAAACCGGAAAGGGTCAAGGGTCGAACTTTAACAATGCGGAAGGCAGCTGTTGGATCTTCGACCCCCAAAAACGGATTCCGACCTCGAAATCTCGGGGTGGTCATAATAATTTGCATACTGGTCAAACGTGTGTGTCCACGAGTACAATTTAGCGTATCTTACATTCAGTCCAATCTCGACTACCGGTAGACTCGAGTCATATTCCAAAAGTCAAGTTCGCTGTCAGTTTGGCAGTTAATTCTCTCGAACGCGAAATATCAGATCGGAGTGTAAATTCCCCGGTACAAAATACTCCACATTACACATTCGTTTTGCGAGTGATTCATGAATTCCAATGTATGTAATATAATATCCATTCGATTAGGACGGCTCGTTCGTCCGAGCTGTGGGTGAATTAATTGAATTTATCGATGCTTACCGTTCGCGCAAAATGCCTCGTTTGCCTCTATATAACACACGCCTCTCTGTCTCTCTTCGCTCATGTAATTGCACGTTTATCTCATTAACGGAATCATTAAATTACCCGAATTTACGAGCGGTCGAGGATGAGATATCGACTGCCGCCGCCATAAGGGAAACTAATTTATTTTTGCGACAAATAGAGTCAAGTGCAATTTTTAGGACCAGTCAATAATCTAATGTTGTAATTTACTTTGTCGTAAACAATTAAATAAAACTTATTGCATGTAATTGTTTTTTAGACGAAACAAAAATGTGCTTCATCTGAAATCAAAAGCAAAGAAGAATGTGAGGCTTGAATTATCGTTTCTTAATATTGTGGACGCAATCCTTAGAGTTTGAGTAAAACCTCAAGAGGAATAGACTAACGGTGTTGAGAATTCACCAAGTTTTTGTAACAAGGGAGGAGGACGAGGTCGTGAAAGTCGGAGGAAAACAAAAGCAAGCTACGATTCCGTACATACCTTTCGCATTACTGGCCTCATCCTCCCTTTCCCTCGCCATCAGACAATTCAACCCTCTTCCGTTTCCTCTTTCCACCCCTTACTCCCACACGAAGCACTATCATTTGCTTTTCTCTCTGCTTTTCTCTTTTTCCTCGTCTTCTATTCTCAGAGGCTATGGTCCAGGAAAAACATCTTATATTCTCTTTCTTATTTCTTCCCCTTCATCCCTTATACTTCAACCCTTCTTTTTCCTTTCCGTCAAGACTGGAGAGAAATGCTTGAGAAAATACAGAGGTAAATAAATTCTTAAAAGTGCTTTATAATTTAACATCAAAATTAATAACTATTTAATTATAATAAATTTTCTACGAATAAACCTGTTCGATTATTGACAAATAATCCCAGAAACTTAAACGATTTTATTTGATATTAGAAATTGTAATTGGGAATAATATAGAAAATTTTTTAATTGAATTTCAAATATTTTTATGTATTTCAGAGACTGAATCGGACATTTTGAGGAATA
Source organism: Synergus itoensis (assembly GCA_904066005.1). NCBI lineage: Eukaryota > Metazoa > Arthropoda > Insecta > Hymenoptera > Cynipidae > Synergus > Synergus itoensis. The sequence continues at coordinate 2,554,131 of CAJFCP010000098.1, forward strand.
AGTCCAGTTTGGGGGTAGGACTGACGTCCACCCTCTCTTCAATTTCCCTTCAAAATATTCCAGCCATTTTTCATCCCCTGTTGCTACCCACCCCCTGACGCTGCCAAGTCGAGAGGGTCTGGATAAGTGGGTGGGGGTAAGACAATGGAAAAACTCCCGCCATCTTTAATTCCGTCCCCAACGAACCCCTTTGACTCTCGAAGGGGAAGAAAAAAGAGCCGATCAATAAATTCTTCGCCTTGTCTTACACTTCTTCACGCCGCCCACCTACCAATAATTCGATGAGTTCTTCGCAGCTTCTATAATCTTCTTCTTGCTAGTCAAGTTTAAAACACTTTTCTTTAGCTCACCACGAATTAGCTATTATTTATTGAATTTTTTATTTCAAGTTTAAGTTATTTTTTATATCAAGTTTAAGGTTCCCGTAAATTAAGAACTTTAAGGGGAGCACGTAAGATTTAAATACCTTAAATAGTAACTTTATAAGGATATAATAATTTGCTTGTTTTAAAAAATAAATAGCTCATTAATTTGCTCTTATTTTCTCCATTATAGTTTATATATACCATATATCTATAAATTCGAAGGACAGAAGTACTGAAAATGAGAGAAATAATTTATTCTCAAGGATTTTATTCTGACAAGCTACATCGAAGTGAAATTAAAGAGTAATTAACTGGGAAAGTAATTAAATTTCATAGAAATGCAATCTGTCTTTGTTGCTAATGATTATTAACTGAATGCCCTAGCGAACGAGTTTTCTTCTGCCCAAGCAGTTTTCACAAATTTATTTGAAAATTAATTCCAAGTATTTTCCACCTAATTTCAATATTAAATTTCCTCTTTCTGCAATCTTAAATTCCTTGAATATTTTAGTATTATTTAATGACTCGTTTTATCGAAATACTCATATAGTATTGACATTCCTCGTTTGCTCAGTGTCATTATTTTTATGGAAACAGAAGTTTTGAATTTTTGTCTGGAACTTTATTGCAAAATTCTACCTTAATTTTAAGTAAATAAAATTTAATTTCCGTTTTACAACGACCTGAATTATTCTGACGAAACTCTAATATAAATAAAGAAATAAATAATATTTAGACCTGAAATAAATACTATTTAGACCTGAAAGAATTTTCAAAACCATCTTTAAGAATTCAGAATGTTACAAAGCATACCTTACTTATCAACGTTTGTGAAGAGTTTGAACTTTGTACTCGTATCAAAAGTTGAGTGAACCCATAAGGTGCGTTATATAGCAGAAGAGATATAAGTATTTCAACGATAATATTTCCTATCTACAAAGTTTATCATAATTATAATGGTCTGTTTTCTTACAAATAGACAAAAAAAAACTCTAGAACTTATCATATAACTAAATTTTCAATGATAACAACCCCTCATGAAAATTAATAACTGGTTAAAATATATTCTCTTGATCAAAGAAAAAGATAATAATTTTATTCGAATTTGTGGGATAAAAAAATGAAATTAAGGCCCTAACTTTGGTACGTCACTGTCTTGAAAACTTACACGTCATGTGACCGCAGAAGTAACACTGATGTGGAATGATTATGACTGAAGCGGTCATCTTGTGGTTTAAAATTTGTATGTTTCTACTTTTTATTACAACTGTTAACACAAAAGAAGGTATGTGACGATAAAAAAATTCAACAATTCAAATTTTTAAAACAATACCAAGGTCTGCTTCACATTATCACTTTTTATCAAGATTAATGATGATAATGATGATAATAATGCTCTTATGTCATATCAATTATCCATTCACAACAAAAGTTCTGGATTGCATCATTTCGATACATAAAAATAATTAACTTGTAAATATATTAAACAAAAATAAAACCTTTGATATAAAACAATTATTTCTGTTGTCTAATAATGTAACATGTTGCTAGCTATGTTTATTTAAATTTTAAAAAATTTTAACATATAGACAGCAAGCACTGGCATCGCCTTGCCAAAGAAGAACTTCAAGAATCTTCATCTTACAAATGGAACACAAATATTGCAAAAAATGTGATAATATTTGTGGGAGATGGTATGAGTCCCGATACCATAACAGCTAGCAGGATTTTTAAGGATGGAGAAACGAGTTATCTTTCATGGGAAAAGTTTCCACATGTTGGTCTCCTTAAGGTACAATTTTGAAATTGTTATTTATATTCTATATATTTTAGATTCTACTGATTTAAAAAATTCCTTTTGAAAAAGAAACCAATATTATTTTCAAACGCACATTTTAATCAAATTCATCCTTTAGATTTAAAACCGAAAACTTACAAAGTTAATTTTTTTTTTCAGACCTACAATACAAATAAACAAGTTCCCGATTCTGCATCAACAGCGACAGCAATTTTCGGTGGAGTTAAGACAAATTTTGAGGTAGTTGGGGTGGATATAAATGTACCCCTGGCTGATTGTGAAGCCAGCTTGAATACCGACTTTCACGTTGAATCAATAATCAGTTGGGCTCAAGCAGTCGGTAAATTAACAGGTAAATAAACCATTAAAATATCGCTAATGCAGTTTATTATCACATGAGAAATGAAATCAACGCATAAAAAACAAATTTTCAAAATTATTTTTTGACATATTTTTTAATAGGATTTGTTACAACCACTAGAGTAACTCATGCAACTCCAGCCCCACTGTATGCCCATTGCCCAGACAGAAGATGGGAATGTGAAGCTAAGAAACCTCCAAATGCAGAAAAATGTAAAGACATTGCAAGGCAATTAATAGAAGATGAGCCTGGGAAAAATATCAGGGTTTGTAAATAAAAAATTAAGCACTTTAATCACGAAAAAAGTGAAGAAAGAATTTACGAACCCATGGATCCGTTAAATACATTTTTTTAATTACCAGGTAATAATGGGCGGAGGAAGACAAATGTTACAATCCTCACTTAATGTCACAGACTCGGATCCAATAGATAAATGGGCATGTCGTAGCCGAGATGGAAGAGATCTCATTGAAAAATGGAGACAAGACAAAACATCTAGGAAAGTGGCTTTCGAAGTTGTTCAAAACAATGAAGAACTTTCTGAAGTCAATTATGAAAATACAGATTTCTTATTAGGGATATTTGCAAACGGTCACATTGCAATGGATTGGCAACGCGATAAAAGTCCGAAGGGACAACCCAGTTTAGAAGAAATGACAACAGTTGCTATAAAGATTTTAGATAAATCTGATAAAGGGTATCTTCTCGTGGTAATGTTTCTTCTTCTCGTATTCTAGCTAAAATTTGAATAATATGAATTTTTCGAATGAGAAGAATGGATTAAGAAATCTTTAAGATTAGATTTACATGATCATTTCAGGTCGAAGGTGGTCTTATCGACTTTGCTCATCACAGAGGTCATGCTGCACAAGCTTTGTTGGAAACGGTTCGACTCTCAGAGGCCATAAACGCGACTCTGAAATTAATTGACATTGAAGAAACTTTAGTCATTGTAACAAGCGATCATACACATTCGATGGCTTTTAATGGATACAGTAATCGAGGGTCGCCTATTCTTGGTATGAATCCTGATTAGAATACTCTTGATTTTTAAAATCCACGTTTTATTTTAATTTATATCCCTTTAATTTATATCCCAGGTATTGCTCAAAAATCGAAATGGGACAATATCACTTATACGACATTAACTTACAATACTGGAGGTCCAAACAATATTGCATATAAAATTGATAATGGAAAAGCAGTAAGAATGGATCCTTCATTGAATGACACGACTCAGTACAATTACAGTCAACAAGCTTCAATAATATCTGATGAGGCTTATCATGGAGGAGGTGATGTAGCAGTCTACGCTATAGGTAATATATAAATAAGAACTATAAAGTTTCAGCCTTGAAATGTAATTACTTATATTATTTTTATCATTATCGTTCACTTCTAAATTACAGTAAACTTCTAAGTTACATACAATCTTGAGTTAAATTAAATATATCTCGAAAAACATAATCTCGGAGAACTACTAAGCAGACGCAAATAACAATTGTGCCATTTCTTCAAAATTAATATCTCGCAGGAATGTGCTCTCTGTTCTTTCTCTTTTTTTTTATTTTTCGATTTTCGTCAATTTCATTTCTAAAATGTGCGATTAAAGGATTTCTACCTTTACATTCAAGAGTGAGGATCCAATGCACATTTTTTTATATAATTTGGCACTACGCATACATTTAATTTACAGAAGACAAAAAACAATTTCAATTTTAAAATTTTTAAAATAACAATTTATCGACGAAGAAACGAGCAGCTCATTAGAGTCTTGATCGCAATTTAACAAACAAAAAAATTACAAAATACGTTGAAGTTTATAATTCAAGACTTTCCAAAAAATTGACAATACAAAATCACAGCCCTAAAAATCACTTTTCGCGAAAGAAAACTTAAGATTGCAGTTTTTAATAATTTTTATAAAAAGTACAATTTTTATCAAAGCGAACAATTAACAGCATATCCAGCAATCTAATTTTTATACTTTTTTGACTAACATCAGATTTATTCTAGGGCCTCAAGCACATCTTTTTCATTCTACACATGAGCAGAACTTCGTGGCACATGTGATAGCTTATGCCGCAAAAATGGGCCCCTACAAAAACATGGACCCTCACACCAACAGTAGTGCCTACCAAAAATTGAGTGGAGAAGTAATTGTAATTATTACACTAATTATGATCATCGTTCCTAAAATCTACCATTGAAGGCATTCCTACTTTTTTTTCTAGAAATTATTTCGATTCCAAGAATTTTAAATCAGAAGCAAAATTAACTTTATGTGCAGAACATTTAATCTCAAAATAAAATTTAAAAACAAAACTGAACATGATAAATTACCATAACAGCTTGAATTTTTCGGAAAACAGAAAGATAACTGCGAACTCGAACATTTGACACATTTGTACATCTTTTTCCACATATTTATTTACAAACAAGTACATTCAAACAATTTTTCAGTCTTATGCTGCCGAGGATAAGTACTTTAATTATTATCCATCGGAGTTTATCAGTCGCAATGCTGAAATGTGCAGGGATTTTGCGAGATTGCTTGCGGGATATTATTATAATTATTATTATGCTTATTAAGTGTGGCAAAGCTCTTAATCTGACAAGCTTGGCCTCTCGACTTTTTTTTCACGAATCACTGAAATAACTTATCACTGCACCAAATAACTTATTTAGGAAGCTACTGGTGAGAGCCAACCGAGAGCAAATCAATTGCAGAATCCGTCGCGAATTACAATTAAAATTATTTTAAACATAGAGATGGATGGCCGGAAACTTGAAAAAGTCAAGAATATTTCTGCCAATATTTATTTGAAAACAATGAAAGGAAAATTCATTTCCGAAGAAGATGTAATAGTAAACAATTTTTAAACTGTTCTCATAAAAGAAGATATGGACAGAAATAAAATCTTAAGTTTTTCGAGTAACAAACAAATAATGAAGTGCGGTTTCTGTTAAAAGAGTCCAGTAGTGAAAAACGATGATGATGAACTTAAAACTAATTATTCTAATTTCCTTTTTTCGTTCTTGAATGCTCTACGAGACACTGTGTCACTGGCCATAACTTTAAAAGATATGTATCCCATGCACAATAATGCAGAGAAGAGGAAAATAAATCCTGGCGTGTGAGTTTCTAAGACAAGTAAACTACCAAGAGCGACTAGTTGAAAAACGAGGACTAGAGGTGTTAAGTAGATGGCCAAAAGAAGGAAAGAAGAAATTTGCTTTGGTTTTTGCTTTCGAGATCTCGGGAACTTTGGTGTTGTATCTAAGGCGACTGTTGGCTCGACCGCGACTTTTTTGGCTGGTGCCTCTAAAATTGGTGAGCTAAATTCTCTGAGGACAACAAATCGAAAACTCGCGTAGACGAGGAAAAGACGTTCCGCAATTTTTCTCAGGATTTGCTCGATTTGGACGTTGACTTTTTTAGCGAGAGGGTGAGACTTGGAATTGCCAAAAGAGTAGAGAAGATATGGAAAGAGGTTTAGATTCTGACAGCAGTGTCGGATTCTCTGCATTGAGGTGTGGCGGAATAAAGCTGGTGGTCCACTCTTTTTTCCGTCTAGAAATAGAAAGAAAATATTTGTTATATTTATGATCTTTATTATCTGTCTTTAATTTATGTATAAAAGAAAAACTTTAGCGCTTCAGTAGAAGTTATGACATCATTTATCAGACTTAGATCGTACAATTATGAAACATCATTAGCACTAAAAAATGGAGAAATTCAAAGTTCTGCCTCTGTTGATCTAGTTTTGGTTTCAATTTCTACATCATACGATTCTTTACTTTTTCTTTTCCAATCATCGAAGGCTTTTAAATATCAATGGAATAAAAAACTGATAAAATATGCGGTTTTACAAGTAATTATGAAAAAGATAATGTTTATCCACTCGATAAGAGGAAACATTCAATTAAAGTTTGCAGGGTTTCTGATGCATATAAGAAAAGTGAAGAAATCAGCAGTACTTTTGATATTTTCGCGTGAACTGTACGTGAAACCGTATCTTCTTGTTTATTTGCTGATCTAATGTGCAGTTACATCATTTAATCTCTCTTCTCATAAAAGCATGTCCAATACTGTAGCGTAAATTATACACATACATTTTTCCAAATAATGAAATGACACCACAAATTAAACGTAACGATTTGATAATCGTGCAAAAAAAGTGTTAAGCAACTCAATCTATTGAGATGTCATTAACGAAATATAAGATACTGGTGATGAAAGAAGTCAAGAGAAAAATAAATTAAACCAATATAAAAATGATGAAATAATGCATTATAGTCAATTTTTAAGTGAAAATAAAAACCAAAACCATAATGAAGCAAACGTGGAAAGATTCTACGGAAATTCTATGTAGAAATTTAACTAGAATTTTTATAAGTTGAACTCTCAACTTTATGTTTTACTTTCCATTCAAGATCAAATTCCTGAAGTAAAAGCTTTTAGTTAAATAAACATGATAATGAGCAAGCACAATGACTTTATTTTATTGAATATTGAAGATTTAAATCGAAATTATAGTAAAAATCTTATAATCAGTTCTAAAAAAAAAGGAATGATTCTATTTAAGAGAGTGGAATTGTCACATGGAATTTCCGTAGAACATTTTCCTGATAATCTTTTCAGATGAGAAAAATATAAATCAAAAACTAAGATAAAATTTAAATTAAATCGAAAATTTTTCAATTACCTTTAAACAGATCGGAAACACGTCGAACCAAAGTTTGTCTTTTACAAACTGTTTGCTGCTCCATGACTTGAGTTTGACTCATCTTGAGTGAATGGTTGTAAATCTTTTGATGTCGTGTCGTCTAGTTATCTCTTCTCAATGAAATATCGAGACCCCTTCTTCGCTGGACTTGACTCGATCAATCAATTCTGAAAACAATGTATCATTAGATTCCAATTAACGAATCACGAATATATCTTCGATAGTCAATTTTTAAAAATTGTTTAAAGTTTAGGGTGGAGACTATGACATGCTGCATTGCAGCATCCACTTTGGACTGGAGCGCAAATATCGAAGATGTTCAATCCAACCAGGACCTTTGACCCTCAGAAAAGTGCTTCAAAAACCGTCACATATGATAGCTTATTTGACCCCAGATTAATTCCTCGCTTGAACTGATTTGCGACTGGTAATTACATACTTTAATCTTCATAAGATATGTAGTCTAAATTCAGTACCGTTCATTGAGAACGCTAGACACAATTATTCGGTTATCAAGATGGGACCAGAGACGCTATTTGTTTTAATCTATAGACTCTGTCTTGAGACCTTGTTGAATGTTGATACTTTGTCTTCTCTTAACATAAACATTGCGCTCTTCCGCAATTCTACTTTTTCAATTTGTCATGGTGCCATCTTTTCTTTACTTTTATTTTTAGCGTCACTTTTATATATCATTCTCCAGAGTTTAAAGATCGAGGTTGAATTGCTTAAAATATGGCACTAGTTTATTCTAATAATAACAACGCTAGTGAGTCGACATTTTTTGCTTGCATTATTGTTATTTTTTGCTTACATGATTGCAAATTAAGTCACCAAGTCTAGAGAAAAATAATTGTGAAAGCTATCATGATACTGAAAATATATAAGACACAAAAACCTAACAAAGCACAGGAAAAGTGTGAATTAAACAATTATCATTAAGCAAAAAAAATAAGGAATGAGACGAAGAAAACATGAAGCTTGTTTTCTTACCTTGAAGTTTAATATTGATAAGACAAAAAACATATAACGATGATGTAAACAAGAGTTATTTAATGAGCTGAGAAAAAAAAAGGATAATGCATGTTTTGGAATTTGAAATCGTGCATAAAAAATTGTTGACTCTTATCAACAATTAGTTAATTCTTTAATCTATTACGAGGTTGACAAATGTACTTTTCATTTTTTTAAGTTAAAGTAGGCTTCTTCGAAATGAAAAGGAAGTTCTGAAATATTTTCTGAGAAGAAGTCGAAGAGGCAGTTAAACAATTATGATCGAGCATTTGATGAAATTCCGGGAATTTTTAAATTATGTGCATTAATTCTATCAAGGAAAATGCAAAGATACCTGTTTACGAAAAAACCCGTACAATAACATCAGGACTTTGAGGAAAAATAAAAGAAACGACCTCCGGTGAGGAATCCGGATCGAAGAAAAAACTCACTATAATTCCTACAATTCTCTTCTTAAGAAACAACATGTTTCATCCTGCCCTAGACTGGAAATTACGAGTATGACTTAATATGGAGAATTGAATTCGATTATTCACTGACCTCATGCGAAGGTCTCTCACTCTAGATAAATTGCAACCATATTTTGTATTTTTGCCCTCCCAGCAGAAAAAAATATCTGCTCATGTTTCGAAAAGCCAGTTTATATATAAATGATATACCTCTATTTTTATCTTGGAGAAAGAAACCAGACAACTCATCGCGTATAAAATCCGACATTAAAAATGTTCAATCTACATTTGAATAGTGAAAAAACTAGTTCAAAAAAAGAACTTACGCAACAAAATTGTCTGTATTTATTTTTCTTGTATGAATGGAGCGAAATAAACTATCTAGATGGTTTCCCATTAAACCAGATTCGCGAATTAGGACACTGCTAGTTTAATCTGGAGAATCATAATATAAATCAAATGCACACAATGAAAAAAGTAAATATTTTGACCTCTGCATAAAAGTTAAGTATTAAATTCAAAATAGCCACGACTCAGCATAATTAGAACGGAAATTCAGTTATTGAACGATCCTTGAAAATATGATACCATTTTCGCGTAATTGATCCCTAGAAGCTTCTACCCCGATCTCATATTTTCTTCCCCTATCCTCAATTTGTCAATTGATGACAAATTTCGTAATTTATGTTGATTATATAAACTGAACTTACTCTTCAATAGATTGTATTGATGAATTTGTGATTGTTGCGACGATTATTGACTTCCACGAGAAAAGCAGAGTCTTTTCGTCGTCTGTGCCTCCAGGCCTAGCTGTACTTTTTGTACAAATTAAAAACAAGTGGAAACTCGCGAAATATTCCCATCCTTCGGTAACTAGTGTCAGAATTCACTTTCAAAGTGAGGGACAGAGTCTTTTTATTTGTTTAAAGACTATTAGAAACAATTTGCAAGTTTTAGGTAGTCTTATGTGATAAATTGAAGAATTAGAGAAATACTCCGTTCACAACGATACCCAAACAATAACTGATGGGGAACAGGCAAACGGAGTGGAACTCATTCTCTCGGACTCTCGGTAGGGTAAAAGTGGGGTGGATAGAGTCTGGTAGGGTCGAACGAACTGAGCACGAGTCTGTCACATGGCCTCATGGTCTCTTCGACTCTTCAAAGAGAAGCATCCATTGGTGGAGAACCTGGATACAACGGGATTCCTACCAATGATGATATCCATCCTGCTTTCCTCAAAGAGAAGGGCTGATTGAGGAGACTCAGCCGGAATTACAGGGGCGAATGAATAGGGGTGGTTTTTGCCGCTTTGGTAGTTGAACGAGATTACATGTCAATTTTCAAGTTTAAGAAATTAAAGAAAAATATTCAAATCACATTTAATGTCTAATAACAACCTTTCTGGGATTTATTAAAAGAACTAATTTACATAATCTTGCATTTTTCATCTGTTGCATATTCCATTCATATTTATTCTTCATATTCCATTCATTCTTTTCAATTCTTTCTCTGAGTTTTGCTCTTGGTTAAAAATTATTTTCCTCAAGTCGATATGTCTCTGCTCAATGTAACAAAAAATTGTAGAGGTAGGTTGCTTGAAAAGGCACTGGTTTTCAAGGTAGTCACGTATATGTTTCGTTAAATGAATGTCGAATGTAAGGATCTGTTATTGCATTAATTTGTTTTTACATGGAATTTGCCGCTTTGAGGATTCAATGTATTGGCAATTGAAGATAATGTCGACTTACAAATATAAATCAAATTATACTTTAAAATTATGTAACAATATTGTGTATTGTATTTGTAATGTATAATCATGTTAATTTCATATTGTTTTGTAGAATGTTTCTAGGTATGTTACGTATGCTTGTTTTCTTATCATAAAAAACAGTATTATTTATACCTAAGTCAAAATAAAAAGATAACTTCTTGAACTCAACAAATTTCCATGTTGAAAATAATTGAAAAAAGTACATGACAAAGTCACCTTTGTGATCCAGCGAATTATAGAAAAAAAAAAAAAAACGAATAAATTTTGTCTATAAAGGAAAGGTGAGAGATAATTATATTTCTTCGATTCGGGACTCAAAATGTATTTCTTATTTTCTTCTGTTTCTTATGTAGAACTAAATATACAGATTATCGCATTGTAAAAACTTTATTTTCTGCTTTCACTGAAAAATCAGACATTTTCCTTTAGTTTATGATATGCATATTTAGGTCATAATTATTGAGAAGTAAACAGATTAATAATTTGAACGTGAGACATAAACGGATACAAAGTACATACAGCATTTATTACTGACCATAGAATTCCCAAATCATCGCCGATTGTTAGAATCTGTTTTCTTTTTGTCTGAAACTCATTCAAAGTTCAAATTCCAGACTTATGTAATATAATAGGACGAATAGAGAATATTTGTCCCCTTCAGAATATACTGCCAAGTTCATTGAAAATTATTGCGTAAAAATTGCTAATCATCAATTTGAACTATCATCATATTACAAAACTATTTTAATACTAAAAAAAAAACTTTTTTAACTATTTCATAATTATATTGTTATCAACAAGAAAATCTTAACTCCAATAATATTTATGAGAATAAAAGTCAATGCTCAGTTTATGCCAGGGTACCTCAAACTCTTAGCACTTCCCTGCATAGTCTGGCATTATTGCCTCGGTATTGTTTGGATATTGCCGTGAAATTGCCACAGGTATTATTATAAATCTTCTGGACGCCGACCAGCGCCGACTGCAGTACTCATTTCAATGAAGGTTTAAGGTTTACATGGTACCTAATTAGTTTCTTAAATTATACCTACTTCTTGAAGTTTGATTTATTAACTTGTAAATAAATATTAATTAAATATTTAAATAAAAGCAATATTTGTTTAAACAATATTCGAAAATTTGTATTATTGAAAAATTTTGTACAAAAGTGCGATCTATGACAGAAATTTCATTTTTAAATTCTTTCTTCTTCCAGTCCAATGAGTTCAGCAATAATGTTCACAATCTCCCACGCATGTTTCTGGAACATCTTTTACTCTATATATGAAACGTTTCGTTGATCACGTTTTCATGCGAGTCGTTTAAAAAAAGAGACGCATATTCTATTAATATAACAAAAATATCCTTGTTTCACCTTTAAAATAAAGTTATTTATAACCTTTTTAAACGGCAACATATTTTTTTCTACTATATAATGAAAACAAAATTTGCATCTTTCAATTAATTTTTGAACGCCCACGCATATTCTTCATTGTGAGAACCGTTAGGAGTTACGCCTGTTTGGTCTTAATGACGAGTACACGAGCTGTTCACGTGATCACTAAATGTAAGAAGATTTTCGGGTCCGGGTGTGACCTGTCGCCCCTATCGAGGGAAAGCTGCAAGATGAAGGAAAAAGGAAAATCGTAAATCCATGAGGAACTGTAGAATCTTGTAATCTTAACATAGAATTTCAAAAGATATATATTTATATATATATATACCTTTATTTTCCTTTTATTGTTTACTTTCGCCTGAGATGGTGCCAGTAAATTTAAATCCTCAAATAGCATTTTAAAATAAAAATGACCCTTTTTCCCAAAATTCTGGATGGTTTGACAATAAGTATTAGGGACAATTTTTTTACATTTATGGAACTTTCTAATCCCCAATAAACCGTAGTGACTTTTACCCATGTTTCTCTGAATTTTTGCCAAAAGGTATATATAATGTCCCTAAAATTTTTGGAATAATACCATCTGTTTGGAAATATTTAGTAATAATTAATAATTAATAAGTTGTTTGGATAAAAAGTCGACTATGTCTTTCCAGTGAATTAAAAATACCACTTGTATGTGAATCACGCGTCTGCAGAAATAATTCATGCAAATAAACACGTACTCCCAAGCTTTAGTGAATCTTGAAGGTTGTGTGTATGTGATTGAAGAGGGGGAAATTTTTAGTATCGCTATTATATACGTAATTGAGTCTGCATACGTGACTAAAATTGAAACAGATGTACTTTAGAACTCACAAAGTGGAACTCATAAAAGAAACTTATCTCAGACGTAATGGAAAAAGGGGATCTAAATGAAATTGAAAAAATGAAGACAACTGATACTTCAGCCCCAATAATTTATGCAATTCTGATTGAGTGAGGTCAAACACCTTTAAGTAATAAGATCGAGAATAAGATCGTTCGATTATAATAATTTGATTTTCCTCGAGATTTTCCTTCTGGAATTTCACAATATTATCTAGCGACAAAAAAAGTTAATGCTGAAGAGCAGACTGATTTAATCCAGAACCTTGAGACAATATAGATTATAGAGATACCTTTCGTGACCTACTTGACGTTACTCAATCGTGCATTGCTCTTTTCATATAATGATAAATTGTCCCACGTGTGTTTTTATATATAAGTAGATCCGCAAAATAAAATTCGCGATCACACGCCGGCCGGTGCGGCGTGTCGGCGTCGAGTTCCGACAGCGTGGTAAGGACTTCATGTAAATGATCTCTGATGTAATGAGAGTATCGACGGAAACACCAAAAGAGTAAGACAAAAAATTATACAGACTTTGGTACTGTCGATTAGATATCAATTATAAGTAAACTATATTTCTGCGCTAATTATGCTAATTTATTTCACTTCCTTATTATGTGATTGTAAAATGTATCTATACAATAAAATACTTAATGGAATTCATTTTTCTCGTGAAGTATAGAACATTTATAAGATTCTGACATAGGTCAGTTACTGCATCAAGTTATATAAGAGAATTTTAGAGATTCCCATATATCTCCCATATATCTATAGGTATAGAGGCTCCAAAGATATCATAAAGCACTAAGATATTTTTTCCATATCATTGTTTGGGGTCTATAATAGTTATTGTCAGTAACATCACATCTTGAGTGCACGTGTTCTCAACACAGCTGTGGGGATCCCTCACATGGAATAAAAATAATAGTCCACGCAAGTGGTGCGTGATCATAAAATACCTATGTAAAATTGCTGCTTGTGAGTCTTTTTGTTCCAAGTGGTTCAAACTAGCCTCTTCAAGCTAATCGAAACCCAAGAGATACCAGATCAACATGATCGTCTCCTGCGTCAGAAATGGCAAGGTCAGATTCTTTCGTCCTGTAGGAGATATTAAATGTATTAAAACGAAGTTCGGAACCAATATAAACTTTCAAATCTTCTAAACAAAGTGACGCATTCGAATTATCTTTCTCAGAGAGACATAAATAAATTTCAAAGAATAATTAGTCCTGTTTACGAAATTTTTGGGCACATAATCAAATCCAGATTAGACTGATTAGCTGATAATGGAGATACAGGAGAAATATTTTCTGCCTGGCTTTTATCGTCCTTAAATTTTGTACCTTAATTTACAAGCCACGATTTTTTTTAAACCGGATGATCACCAATTTTTTTTTTTGTAATAATAAAATGATCAAAGGGTTTGAAAAAAATGTAGGCCTTTAATTTTTGAAAACTTCGAAAATTTCAATAACCGAAAATGAAATGTGATGACTTCTGTTCCGATTGATGATATATATTTCAGATTTGAGATACAATTCTCAACTTTCGAACGCACGGATTTTAAACCGGTTTCGGCCAGACAAAATAGAAGGGTTATTTCTTCAGAAGTATACGATTCGAAATTACAGACTAATCATATCTTCCCATCTTTCATTTTTTTCGTGTAACAGACAGGAATTTTCAAAAGCCTTTTTGTGAGAAAAAAACTCTTTTAAAACGACTTGGATGTAATTATCTTATTATAATTATAGACTTGGATACGGAGGCAGTGAAAATATTTTGCAATTTTTACTTGTTGTAGTATTATTTTAAAATTGCTGAAATTTTCCATACTTAAGTGCACAGCAGTTATTAAGGGAAAAATGAAAGATTATTTTCCCTTATCCAGGATTTTTTTTTCGAAAAAGATAAAAAGGAGATAAATAATAATGAAATGCCTTTTTCTGATTTGATAATATAAGAGCTCTTCAGCATATTTCTTCAGTTAGCGTTTTTCTAAAAAATTTTGAGTTGTCAATCATTCGTACAAAGTTTCATCTGCTCGCGAACTTTAGAGCGATAAACTTTGCCTTTTCTAATGAAAATCTGAAGATAGGGATAATTCCAAGATCATTTTATGTGCAATAAAGTCTGAAAGTACATAGTTTCCTTTTATGATTTTATATTTGTTTTTAAAAAAGATGTGATTGATGGACAGTTAGGTTTCCTTATTGATAAAAGTGTATAGATTATATAGATTGTGAAATAAACCTATTGAAACCTTCCTAACGTTTTGAAAGCTTCCAAGTATGAAAATTAAAATAAATAATTGATCACAATCTTTACTTCCCCTACTATTATTTAAATAGTAATTTTTTTGAGAATATGCTGCATTTCTTGTGTTTATTATGAGCTCAACGAAGTTCAGTCTGCAACCCTTACCTTTCTAATATTATTACACTAGCCACAAATACTCGAGAATTCTATTAATAACTCTAAGAAGGTGAATTATTCGTGAAAGTTCGCAACCCTATGTTACTCGATCCTGCTAATATTTGCTAATATTGACTCACTTTGCACATTTGATAGAAAGTATTACTTGGAAGTATGTAACTAAATACTCTTTATTCTTCAGACTTGTTGCAGGTCATTGCTTCCTAATCAAAAAATTTCAAGCAAATCTGCAAATTCCTTAAATATAATCACGTGCTGCGCAACTTTACAGTTTTGATTTAAATTATATGGGCATGTGACACTTTACCATAAGAGAAATTTAGTTTCGCCAACTTTACGTCTATAATAATAAATATATTTTCCACTAAAACTAGGCCATTTACGTCCGTTTTTACGAATATTTATTACTGGGAGTGTAAATTTGGCGAAATTAAATTTGCACTTCGTAATGCATTGAAAACAGATAAAAAGACTTTGAATAGCTCTATGAATACAATGAATATGTAATTTCGTTCAAAATAAACTTTATTGCGTCATTCCTGATGACAATAAAAAAGAAATTTTTGTTTTCTTTCGTGGCATAAAAAAGTTATGTATATTACTTTTTATTAATACAATATCTTTGTGAATTCAAACAACAGGTATCTGAGACGCAGAAACAAATATATAGGTGCAAAGATCTATATTTGTCTACAAACAAGAACTTCAAAAAATTCCGAAAGTAACACTTTTGTCCCTGTGTTGATTGTCTTATCAATGATCACGTGATGTGTTTATAAAAGATACCGCGAATCAGATAAAAATACAATCGTCTCGCCACTTATGAATCATTCCGTATTCTATATATTTCATCGGAAGTCACACATTTCACTGTTAGGATAACAGTCCACTTGATAAACCCACAATTACTGAATTGTGGGTTTATCAAGTGATAAGTAATCATCATAAAATTATAGTTCATGCGTCTCTAAAAAGGATTTCGCGATACATTGTATACTCTTTTTCATTTCACTTCCTTTCAAGAGAAAATCAACTCAAGATGAGCAGAAGGCTCGAAACTTTTAAAATTTATTTAAATTACAGAAAACGGTTTCTGAAAGAATATTTTTGATTGCAAAAGATTATTTAAATTCATAAAAGAGTTTCACGCTACACGCTCATTGCGTGAAGTGAAGAGCAAGTTTTCATGCGAATTTCGACAGAAGCGTTGACCTGAAGGGAATCTTCTTCAGGCGATTCTATTTCTGAGTATACAGAATACAAATGAGACGAGTGCTTGAATTTCCTTGTTATTTTTCTCCAATTAGTTTTTCCTCACATCCGGCGGTGCAAAGTTGCACTTTTATCTTGGCTGAGAATAATTAATCATACAATTAATTTTCAAGGGCAGATTCCACTATACAAAAAAAAATACGCTTCTATAAAAAGTTGGTTATTTTTAACTTTCTGTTTGTCGCGTAGCTACTGGATAAAAGATAATGTGAAAGACAAGACATTGTAGAATTGATTCCTGAAAATATTTATTCAACTGTTAGTTAAATTCCCTTTTTTACGATAAAGAGAAGAATTTATACGTGTCGTTGGAAATTATTGCGTGAAAAGAAAGTATAATTATTTCTAAATATAAATAAAAAAATGTAGTGATTATTCGTCGTTATTTCTATTAATCACAGATACCTCGGTAAAAAATCATGACACATTTTCGTTGACTAATTTTGCAATCTGGAAATTTTCTGAAAGGGTTACCTGATGCATCGATATTTCCAATGACGAAATTTTTTTCTAGGTGCAACGTATAATCTATTCTTTTTGAGAAACATGTATTCTTTTTACCAATAATTTAATTTTGCAAAGCTTTAAAGGTCATTAAAAAAAATTATACAAAAAATTTAAAAAAAGTAAAAAAAAAAAATTAATTTACATAGTTGAATTTTTATTTATAACGCAATATGAAGCGGTATTTTTCCTTCTGTTTGTGGTTTTGCTGACCAATGATCGTGACCTTTCTTTCAATTTGCGCAACGCACCGATGCAATTCAAGAGAATGAATCGTTCAATGCCGCCTCTTCCGCTCTCTAAACTAAGGTCTCGGTCACGGGCACGGCGTGATCAATGACAGATGAGTTAATATATACGTATGTAGTGATAATCCAGTAGAATAAATATAATCAATACCTAATCATGCACAAGAGATCAAAAAATCGTTTTCGATTGCTATAAATATTTTTAATTTTTACTTTTTCAAAGCAAAATCACAGCTACATAAGATGTGGTTTAATAATAATAATAATATAATAATAATAGACGATATTAATTAATTAATAATTAATTAATTAATATAATAGATAAAGTTATATAATAGTTCCTCTTTCATACAGCAGATATCGTATATAATACTAAGGACCGTACGATGTTATTCTAGTTCCAAATAGTACTACAATATACACGAGCGTTTCTCGATTTTATGCGATTCCAAATCACAAGCTCGCATCTCGTGTTCTAAAATGGATTCAATGTCTATTGATTCGCAGTGCAAACCTCCCAACGAAACTTCTCGACGACATTATATATAATAACGGACGCCTTTTGTCTTTTTTACTTCTTAACTCCTCGTCTTTTGTTATAATTACATATATATTTATATATTTATAATAATATATCGTCATTTTTACAGTCGCACGCCTTACAACTTCAATTTTTTTTGTTGCACCAAAAAACCTTTTCTTTATCAATAACGCCTTATCTTAAAGTTCATTAAAAATTAACTCATCATAAAATAATAAAACTTCGATAAAAAAAAACAATCTTAAAATTCGTCCTGAAAACAGAACATTAAAAAGGAACTTAAAACTACTTCAGTTGTTCATTCTCTATAAGAATTAAAAGTCATAGAAATTAAAAATAAAAAACTCAAAGTATTCAAATTAAGAAAGTGAGTTTTAAAAATAATACTTGAAAATAAATAAATTTTTTAACAACTTTCAAAAAGAAGATAAGACGTTATTAACTACGGTTTATCACTTCTTTTTACACTTCAGACACTCAAAAAACAGTGTTTTACACTCTAAATAAATATTTTACAAATTTCCCTTCAGCTTCTTTTCCCTTTGCCTTTTGCTCGCTCGCTTTTGCTCTGCTAGGAATAATAACGATACATTTCGCGATTTTCGCGTTTATTCTTGTGATATGGCACTCATATGGCTGGCTAACCTAGCCACGTAGAAATACGATTTTTCATTGGTGCAGAAAGTCGAGCTCGGGGTTCGAGTTTCCGTCATCGGATCTCTTCAAGTCTTAACTTCTTGGCATTTTTTTTTTATTTCCTTTTATTACATACAATGTAAGAAAAATCGTAAACCAACGGGCTAGGACGGATGACTATCAAGATCAACGTGTATTTCCTATGGAATGCTACTATTAAAATAAAATGATTAAGACTATCGACTTACGGTTGGGTGTCTGTCTGTCTTATGAAAAACGTGTTTCAGTTCTAGCGTCTTTGTCTTTTTTCCCGCCATGGATTCTTCAATTTACGTTCGTGGAATTCAATCAGGATAAATTACATTAACTTGTTGAATCATTTAATACAACAACCAAATACGAATAATTAAGCGAAAAAAATTCATAATAATAGTATTTCAGTCCCCAAGGTTTTCGAGTCTCACTCACTGTTGCTAATTCCACTCACGCAAATTCGCCAAAAGCATGACTGAATAAATATCGAAGACGCTTTCACAGAGTCGCTAAGTTAATTCCGTTCGACTTTTGTTCTGCTTTAAGGCACTAACGTCGTACGTTCTCGTAATACAATTATCGTCTTTCGGTCAGCACAATAATATTGTAAAATGTAGAATGTACATTAACCTGAATAAGTTCACATCCTCTTCAATAATTTCACATTGCATTCGTCGATCTCTGTGTTAACAGCCGTTGCACGAGTTTGCGTTGCTAAGGCACGGTCCTAAGTTTGAAAAAACCCTAAAGGCCTAAAGGCACCCTAGCGCATCGTCAGCGAGTCTCGCGAATCCTACTTTCTAATTTACATCCTCAAAAAAATATGCATCCTATGTCTTTTCTGTTCTCTCGTACTTTATATAAATACAATAACCCGACCCTCTAAAACAACAATCATCTGTTTTTTTATTTCAACGTCACTTTTGAAACAAGTAGGATCAATTCCAGAGGGTCAGGCGGAAGAAAGATCTACAAAACGAAAGTCTAAAGGATCGTTTCCTCTTGAGCATCCTTTACAGGAATAATAAAAGCGCGAGAACCTAGCTTAAAAACGATTATACACATACATGTACACATTAAAAAATTTTATTAGCTCCCGATCTAGTGTACAACGTTTTAGAGTATATATTTCGAATATATACTTTAATATCTCGCAATACATCTTTAATATCTCGCAAAATTCTCTTCTAACTTCAGACTGAACAACGTCTTTTTCCTCTGTCTTAATTACATATCATATCACGTTTGTTTTCTCCCCTCAATCGAATTTATTTGCCATCTCTCATCGTTTTTCGCTCCTCTCGGCTGGCAGTCTTTTTTTTTTAATTATTAAAACGTTCCACAATACTGTTTATAATACGATTCTAAGCCTTCTGGACTCGCCCAAAAAGGTCTATCTTTAGTACGATAAGAGTGTGACCGCAAGGTCAATCGTAAAAACGCAGGGTATTGCATTAACGTTTATCTTTTTTCGCTCGTTTGTCTTTTATAATAATCTTTGTCATTGGTCGCTTCGATTATTTATCGCTTCTTTCCGTCAGTCTTGAGAAGAAAGAAAAAGCAGTGCTACATTAAATATTCTCCACTCGTCGCGAGGACCGAATTGACTCGTATACTAATCATGACTTCCGATCGAGACTCCAGCGACTCCTCAATCGGTCTATAACTCTCTAATAATTATCAATTATAATTGATAATCGATAGTTTTCTCTATTGCGCTATATAATACATTTACTAGCTAAGGGACTATCCTAAGTCGATGATACACTCCCCCACATTTTATCCGTGAGTACACTTAAAAAAAATGTACAGGGCCCTTTAAATATTACAGTTTGTCTTTTTCGTGCTAAAGCTATTATATATTTCTCTATGTATATTGATTCCCTCCATTATTGTCTTCCTTCTTCAGTTGAATCGCACTTAGGACAAAAATTCTATCGGGGAATGTCTACGGCGACACATACGACAGATTTATACTTTACTATTGTACAAATAGACTTCTCTTGTGCCAACATTCTACAAAACTTTCTTGTATAAACAAATTCCTCACTATCCGAAATTAAAACTGTTTCCCTAAAGCCCTAGTCAACCGTCCATGTGTCTATACTTGTGAGCAGACATCTGCGCAAGTCCAAGAACTGCATACTGACACTGAAGACAGTGATAGTGTGTCTGCTTTCCAGAATGTTGACACTGAACTGCACCACAAGGTTGACTCGGTGTGAACTTCTGGAACCCAGCAGCTGCGATGCTATCCAGTTTAGCATGTTGTCTCCTGTGAGCGACAACCTTGTTTGTGTCAGTGCAGACGAAATCACACTTCAGACAGTGAAAGTGCGAAGCCTTGTTCTGCATAGACCCTAAAGATGTTGTGTAGGCACACTGAGATCTTCCACAGGGAACATTGGCTCTGTACTGTTGAAAATCTCCTCCCATGAGGGTATCAAGACGTTCGTGTCTAGCAGTGTGCTGAACAAACCTGGTCTTGTCACAAAAAGAGTATCCACAGTCTTGACGCATACAATGGAAGTGAGTCTGATGTTCTCTGTAGCCACAATGAGGATATCTGCAGTCTTCGTTAAACCGGAACCTGACATATCCTTCGGGAACAGGTTCATCCTTCAGCATTCGCATCGAGTGATGAAGCCTTTGCTTCTTAGCTTCGACAGAGTTGCTGTCAGGAGGTGATAGATCTCTCTTTAAATTTAAATTAGCTGCTAGAGAGGCTAGAGGGTTATCGTCTCGTCCAGGTGGTAGGAAGTTCGCCGGTGGTAGACCTGGAGCGAACATCAATCCTGGTCCTCCAGCATACATGCTACCATGTTGGAGGAAAGGAGGTAGAGCTTGGTTCATCAAGGCAATTTGTTGATTCATTGCTGCCATGACAGCTGGGCTTGGAAAATGGAAACCGTGGATGTCCAAATCAAAACCTGGGGGAACTGGGGATTGCTGAACACTTGGAGGCTCTTGTTTGAACACAAGAGACTGGGTCATCTGTCCGTTCTCATTGTTGTCGTGGGTGTTGCTTCCTCCTTCTTCCCTAAGGTTATCGGATGATTCTCTCTTGACTTCTCTCTTGACTTCTCTCTTGATTTGAACAGAGTCGTTGCCGAGCCTCGGACTTTCGAGCTTGATCTCTTTGGCTTGCGGCTGCTGAGTCATTTGCCCTAGAGTTTGTTGCATTTGACGCTGCATCTGATTTTGGAAGTTCTGGATGTTCTGGGCCATTTGGACGTTCTGGGCCATGAATTCGTGTTTTTGGGAGAGTTGGGCGAGGTAGTCGTGCTGCATGTGGTTTGAGGATTGGGCTGCCATTTCATGCTGTTGTTGGCTAAGGATTGCTCCTGTCGAGTGTTTTGCGATGTGGGCGACTAGTCGGTCCAGTTCAGAGAAGGCCTGATTGCAGGCATTGCAGTGGTAGTGGTTCTTCCGTTTTAGCTTGCAGAATGGACGACTACAACTTTGCTCTGGTCCGTAGAGCGTATGAGGTGAGGTTGAACTTGTTGATGGCATAATCTGGGTTTCTGAAAAAGGAAAGGGGTTTCGAAATTAGCGTGAGGTTTTGATAAATCCTGAGGGTTATTAGATCTAGTTTTAAACAGGTATGATTAGTAATCTGCCAAGAGGCTAGAAACTTTCAGCCTGATTTGCCCTTGGCTTCATCAACCATCAGCTTCATCAGGGAAGGTTTCCAAGCTATGGCGATTATAACTAAAACTACGGATTTGAAAGCACAGAAAACTGGTCGGAGACACGAACCTTGGTGCACGGAAGTTCGCATGGATAGCATGGCGCCCGGAAGAGCGGGTTCGCTCGGCGGTCCGCTGACCGGATAATAGGTTCCTGCCGCCCTCACCACTAGCAACAATCAACCAAACAACCAACACTTCAAATACCTCCCACTATAATACAACCACCGTGTAAAGTTCAAACAGAGAAAATAAACACAAAAATCTGTTTCAAATGTTTGAAATGAAATAGAAAAGTACAAGGAACTCTATTCAACTTTTAATCTTTATGTATTGAGTGCGTCTACGTGCAAACATGCAAACTCAAATCTGTGTCAATGTGTCTGTAAAATCTGTACTTTGAAGAAAACTACCAAACGAAACTCGTGTAGCAAAGTAAGGGTGCGCAAGTCTTCGTGCTCTCTTAATATGAAACTCACCCGTGGTTTTATTAGTGTCAGGACTAGGAACTTCAGGTTCCTTGTCATCGATGACAGATCGGCTTTCCTCCGTCATACTATCCTCCTGTTTCTCGATCAGCTCTGAAGTATTCTTCACCTGTATCCGGGGTTTCGAATCCTGGACGAGGGACTGCGGTAGCGTCTGAGGTTCTTGATTTGGCTGTTCTGGACCATGTTCGCCCTGACCATGGTGTTGTTTCTCATGAAGAGACATCGTTGAGTATCTAACAAAGGAGTACGCGCAATTTGGCCGCGTACAATGAAAATGTCGGTTGACCCTATTGCTATGACACCCAGGAAGTCGACAATCAATCATCTTGTCAAAGAACGCAAATCCAGGTAGGATGTCTACATTATCATGAAAGTCTTTACTGTGCATCAGGAGCTGATCAGGCCTTTCCGTGGAGAAATGACACCTAACTTGGGAACAGTGATGATGCCTCGTGGGCCTGAGTGTACACGCTGGATCTGGACAACTATCAGGATTGTAGGTAGCGAATCCTTCCGGTTCACCAACGCTACTAGGGGATATACTTCCTTCTCTCTCATCAATTATAACGTTTGGAGTCATGGTTGGAGTAGAGGGTTTAGGTAGCTTAAAACTGGTGAATATTGCTTGGGGAGAGTCCTGGGTGTGAGTTGCAGGATCTCCACCAGACCAGATTTCAATCACCCTGTTCTTAGGCGGCCTCCCTCTCTTCCGCCTAAACATGGCGTCGATGTTCGTCAGATGTGTTAAGGTGACATCCGGAGAGAGCGCATGAGACGTACAAGAGAGGTCGAGATGTCTGCTGTACTCATGGATTTTGTAATGTTGCAGTCTTCTAAAAGGCTTGTCTGTCGCCAGAATAACTTCACGGCAGTTCTCCCAGTTACAGTGATAATGTTTCTCCTTATCGAAATAGGCGCAGCTATCATCGCAACCCCCTTCCTCGAAAAAGGCGTCCGTGATCCGTTCCTGAGTTTCGTGTTCCCGAAGGTGTTCCCGTACCTCTCGAGGGTCTCGCAAAGTTGCCCCACAACCATCAAGACCACAGTGATGATGTTCTCTGCCAAGGTGACAGGGACAGTCGGCTGAGGCTGGTGCTAGAAAAGCTAACTCAACGGGTGTCAGCTGTTGTTGCTGCTGCTGGATTTGAAGTTGGGATGGCGATTGCTCGATGCTGAGGGTCGAAGTGCCAGTTCCAGTCGATGGTCCAGTCGAAGGAGCCGTGAGGTCCATCGCGAGATCACTTGCGCTTTGGAAGGAGTCATCCATCGAGTAATAGGAGGGGGATATTCTACCCTCGTTCGAACTCTCGCCATTGAGACTCAATGAAAGACTCTGGGAGCTGATTTCGTCCGGCATCCAAGATCCAGGTGGTCTTATACCTCCAGCCGCTCCAAGTTGTTTGTACTTCCGGTACGCTATCTCCGAATCGTTTCTTTCATGTTTACGTTTATGGGAGATTAGCTGACCTGATGAGTGGAGCACGTAGCTGCACTGGGGTCTGATACAGTGGATATGATTGCACACTCTAGAGAATCTGCATTGTTCAAACGGACATGCTTCAGACTTCATGAACTTCTTGAAACCATCTCGGGTAAACTGTTCGTCTTTGATGTGGTACGACTTGTGTTTATCTGAAAAGAGAAAGACATTTACTTGACTGTCTAAAAGTGAAACCTCAAGAAGAAAAGCAAGACTGAGGGCTAGGTTAGAGTATTTTCTGATTTTCATGATTCTACTTTGTCTTTGTGATGACTGATGCAATGTCTGTAATTCCCAACATCTATCTTTTGAAAAACTAGCCTTACCCATGTCAGCTTTGTTCTTGAAGGTGTGACGACAACCCTGTCGTCTGCAATGAAAATGTGTGGTCCTCTGACCAGCAAACGGACAATGTTCAGTTGCGCAGCTCTCCGTTGCCCTAAATCTCTGGAAACCTTCTTGGATGATGGCTGAGTCTTTACGATGATAATTGGCATGCATCTGGACATCGGAAGTCGAGATGTAGACCTTGTCGCAGTTATCATGGATGCAGTGGTAGTGGGTCTGCTTCTTGTTGTGGGGACAGACCCTGCCAGGATACCTCTCTGCACAGTCGTCATTGGGGGAGTACCTCATGAAGCCATGCTGCAACGACTCATCCCTCTTCTTGTGCCATTTGAAATGCCTGATCATCTCTTCTTTTTTCACGAAGACTCGACCACTGCAGTCTAGGCAGTGGAAATGCTCCCTACAACCGAGTTCCTTGCAGTAAGCACTCCCACATTCTTGCCCACTTGAGTACCTTCTCACGTAACGAGAGTAGTCTATAATGGGCTGGGGAATCGATTTTGCACCACCGATCATCGAGTCTGCTACTGGTGACATACTTTGTCTCAGGAGAGCTGAAACAGAAAAATACATTTTTCTTAATCGATAGTTGAGGATTTTGTCGTCCTAAACAGCAATGACCTGACACTATTCATGTTGGCTTCCCTAGCGAAAGCTTCGGATTGAAATTCATTCTGAACAGGGCCGGCGCAGTCCATTTTTTTCATGTATGGATTTACGATATAACCCCCGCCCTACCCCCCCGTGGGAGGTAGGCCGAAATTTTTAAAATCTTTTTCTTTATTTGAAAGAAAATGTTTTCCTTCGTACATGATTTCTATATATAAATTCGTTTAATACTTTGAAACAAAAATCATTACACAGGACCACAAAATGAACAAAAAAAGTCCTCCAACCAAATTCATACCCTATACGTTTTTCAGCACGCTGATTCCAAATCCGGGGTCTGTGTAACCCCAGCACGTCGGGATCAAGGTCATGTGAAGGTTAAAGGTGTTTAAATAAATGTGTTTTTTTAAATCCAAAAATATGTATTTGAACGTAAAATTTTCCGCTCTTTCCGAATCCGTAGTCAAATTTTAGATTCCGCTGTAATAAACACCTTTGACCTTCACGTGACCTTGATCCCGACGTGCTGGGGTTACACAGACCCCGGATTCGGATTCAGGACACGAAAATACATGGAAATATGTGATTAACCGCATATGACTTCTCAAATGCTTGTCTATATGAGTCGAAAGCAAATTGGGTCTACCTGTCATTTGTTTCACCTTCAGATGACCTTCAAGAATCATGTAAAAAAATCCAAAAATATGTATTTGAACGTAAAATTTTCCGCTCTTTCCGAATCCGTGGTCAAATTTTAGATTCCGCTGTAATAAACACCTTTGACCTTCACATGACCTTGATCCCGACGTGCTGGGGTTACACAGACCCTGGATTTGGAATCAGCGTGCTGAAAAACGTATAGGGTATGAATTTGGCTGGGGGACTTTTTTTGTTCATTTTGTGGTCCTGTGTTATCTTCCCAGACAGTTTTTCATGTATGGAAATTCCATACATGACAATTTCCATGTATGGATTTATCCATGGCATCCATACTATCTGCGCCGCCCCTGATTCTGAACCAATCCGTAATTTTCCGAATTATTCAGGAATTTTTACCAA
The DNA here is from genome assembly GCA_904066005.1 of Synergus itoensis. Classification (NCBI taxonomy): domain Eukaryota; kingdom Metazoa; phylum Arthropoda; class Insecta; order Hymenoptera; family Cynipidae; genus Synergus; species Synergus itoensis. Next base: position 2,580,234 of record CAJFCP010000098.1, read on the forward strand.
AACCAAACAGTTTCTTTCCGATCTAATCCGAAGAAAGTTTTCAATCCGAATTAATCCGAGGCCGATTCAAAATCAATTCAAACTTTTAATCCGAAGTAATCCGGTCTATTCGAATCAATGCGAATGATTCTAAAAAATTATATCGGAATGAAACTTTTTGGTTCGGATACAAATTCCGGAATAATTCGAAAACTTTCGAATTGGTCCAGAATAAATTTTAATCCGAAGCTTTCGCTAGAGTTCAGAATAAAATTAGAAACGAAATGATTTACTTCCGACTACACTTGAGATATTTGGACTTGAACCTTTGAATCTCACGACATTTTTTTCTGGTATATAGATAAATAAATTAGATTATTACAAAAATAAGTCTGGCTTTTAATGATGAAATAAAAAAAAATTAGGATGAGGTAACAGATAATAAGTAATATCGGCGCTCTGTTTACAGTAAAAAAAGGAGATAATTTAAAATTATTTGCTCAATTATGATAATTAAATGTTTGGCAAATTATAATTTATCACATTGAGAGTAACCAGCATTACTATAATAGTCAAAGGTTAAAAATCAACTTTAATATTTTTAATACGAAATCGATTTGAAATTTTCAGATATAATGATTTATCGGTAAATAAAAGAAGAATATCACGAGAAGGTCAAAGACCGACTGCAGTTATCGAAACTCTTTTTGCCTGATGTAGGTAAGTCAGATACCTAAACTGTAATCTTTTGTTTTACCAAGTGCTGATAATGCTGATCCCATTGCTTTATTTTACCACAGCAGGAAATGGAGATTTCTACTTTTTGAATTATCAACCGATCCTAAAAGTCCGACAGAAAACTGTTTAGCGCGCTCATGACGAACTACAATTTTTCGATACACATATCAAGAGTTATGAGCACATCGTTCGTCGACCCACGCTCCCACATGCTAGTCGAGAAGCTGAAAACTGGTTGGCTCGTTCGGTTCGCGAAATAAAGGGAATGCACAAAAAGGAGAATACAAGAGGGAAGAATGGTTCAGACAAAAAACTATCGTCTGATCACAAATACGCGTATGCAAAAACCACTCTTGAGCTCATTTTTAATATCAATAGAATATCTATTCAAATTTATCATTAAAGAAAAAAATGATTAATGATCCTGCCGTCAATCAAAAGTTTCCATTTAAAGGAACCCTAATTAAAATGATTAAAATCTTTCATTTTGGACAAAAAAAAAGAATCTAAAATTCAAATTAAACCTCCAAATTTCCATACAGGAAAATAATTCAAATAATAATTTGGAATCATTTTAAAGGAGCCTCTTTTAAAAGGCTTAAACCAAGGTGAAAGATAAAATCTTATTCGCCCATAAATATTACCATTTCTTTCAGCTGGCACTAACTTTTCAGAAAATTCAAAAGGGGGTTGAACAACGTCCCTGTTACATGGAAATATTACCACCTTGGATCGATCCACGTACGCGATCGTATAATATGTAAAATATACGTTCGTACGTGATTATAGGCTGCACTATACAAGAAAACTCACTATTCAGCTTGTAAGATCAATCGAGCGACTACGACCATTGTTTTGCTGCAGTAGAATCGTTTCCTTTACACGACATAACATACGAGATTAATTGGCCAGCTTCCGTCATAAATCTCAACTTTTCTTTCCAAGTATGTAATTTCTTTCCAAGTAAACTTAAGAAGCCTTCCACGCTCTTCTAAAAATTGGATCTCATCCTTATTGATAAAAATAACAATTAGGTTCAAAGTTAGAGCGGAAAACATCTTGGGGTCATCTAGATCCAGGATTTTACAAGAATACTCAGCCTGATCTCGATTTCTTGTATCAATTTCATCCATTTACCGTAAAATCGATACAATTAGAGAAGAACGAGGTAAACACAAAGATCGTTTCGGTTCACGAGTTCCTGACGTTAAGACTTCACATAACGACGTTCCCCCCCTGAGGAAGATTGCAACGCCGGCTTTGATCAGGACAAGAAAGGAAAACCACAAGAAACCGGAGAAGGACGATATCGGCCAAGTGCCTCCTCCCTCCTTGCCGAAATTACCGAAACGCCGAACAATCTTTAAGGAGGCAAGAAGGGGGCCTAGTGCACAAAAGGGGGTTGGGAATTGGGACTTCGTTCTCGTTTTGGTCCAAGATTTTGCAGTACATGTGGAATACCTACGGGTATGCGGACAAGTATGCCGGACCCACGGACGCATTCGTGCGATTCCGAGAAACGCTCTCTTGGTTCGGACCGCGGTTTGAATGCGTTCAGAAACGAGTTTAAAAATTGTCGAATATTTCAAGGAGTCACCGCTTAGGACCCATTCGCGGTCCCCCTCTGTGTCGAGGAAAAACAATTGTCAAGAAATTTTCAACTGGGAAATGGATTCTTACATCATTTTGAGGATTTTGAAGAAGCAAGATTTGAAAGATTTAAATCTTGATGTCCTCCCAAATTTGGGCACGTCGAAATTTCAGTGGATTTAAAATTGAGATCATTATTTATTTTCTTAATCTCATAAACATTAAATGAGTTTAATTTTACTGGATCACAATCTGCTTAGCATAAATAAAATCATCCCACCATTTGCATGAGATGAGTTTGAAAAAAAGCGCAGATTATCACTCAGACTCTTCAATTATTCATCCAGGGCCCATTGTCGTTCATCAAAGCGACGTCTCGTCAGGT
>CAJFCP010000098.1:2583025-2622113 GCA_904066005.1 Synergus itoensis
TGCAATAATAAATATTTTCTCCTAAAACTTGGCCATTTATTATTGCGAACGTAACATTGATGAAATTAAATTTGCTCAGTTGGTAGCACTGACCTCTGCTTTAAAAAATATTTAAGATCATGATTCTGGTTTGAGAGCCATTCGTACAATGACGTAGCCAATTTTGAACCAGCCTCCGCCTTCTGACAGGCGTAACCCCTTTATCAGCCCAATGGATGTCTCATTTTCCCAAAATACCATCAACATCTGTCGCATCTGCCCGTCTCCAAAAAATTCGTGGGAAGGTTCTTTTAAAAAATGTCTGCAATGCTCGATCACTTGGAGTCGAATTTCTGTTTTGACAGCAGTTCGCCGATCCGTGGTGCAATTTCGGCTCGATTTGGCGCGAAATAAAATTCCATAGAGAACCAAGCGTCGTGTATCGAACAAAGGCGACAGTTTTTCGACCCCTTCCACCCCCTCGAGTCTATTTGAATTTACAGAAAGGGTTCGATTCTGTTTATTTTCATCGAATGGCGGGGGATTGCGCCCCCGTGTATTGGAGGCTAATGTTACATGAGTCCCCTCACTTTTACAGAATTGTTGGAGGTGGGGAAAGGGGTGTCGACGTAAGTAGTGCGTATGGTCTCGAAAAATCCATACTGTGTACGAGTGATTAAAAAACCCTGGACCCTGGGGTAAAACGATACCAGTCTGCGACATTAATTGCCCAGGCTGCACTGCAGCCCACCAATAAGAACGCACGTGGCTCCACTTGTGCGTTGCTACGATTTTACCCCTACATTTTTCAATGTTGCCTTTTCAAGCTTCTGAATACAATCATTGGCGAAGCGTTTTCTGGATCAATAGTGAGCGTAGGAGGGACTAATCGAAAGTTTATTATAAAAGCATTTTATTATAAGAGCATTTTATTGTAAGCTAGGATTATATTTTTTTAAGAAAATTAAAAATTAGGTATAGAATGTTGGAAGCTTTAGTTGGACGATTGCTAGACTTGTTTACGAATAATCTGAAACGTTTTGAATAGTCACTTTGAAAAAAGATTTTATGACCATGTCTTTATAGAAAGTTGGTAATACTGACTTATATCGTGTTGGGAATTGATGTGAAAGAACGACGACGTAATGGCGATGGTAAGCGATTTGAAAAGGTGTGTTCGAGGGCGAGGTAGACCGATCTCGACTTCGACGTTTGCAACGTCATTGTTAAGGGGGTCTAAGAAAAAAACTCGTTTCTAAGGCAGTTGCTTGAGAGATCGGAGTCTCAGATTCCAAAGCACATTAGTCGAAATGAGACATATGAAACTCCTTTTACCTCTACGTCTTAAACAAACCATTTCATAGATACAGAAAAAGGATAGAAAAAAGGAACTTTAGCCTGAAGGAAATCAATTTATAAAGAATGTTTCGAAAATAAGGAGTCATTTTACATAATTAATCTTTCCTATTCAAAAGTTTAGATTTATTCAAGGCACTCGTCAAAGCTTTGAGGAAACTGTATTCAAAATAGGTTTCGAAAAGAATGGAAAAGGGATTTTAAACGATGGTAATTCTATGTTTCGAGTGACTTCGATCTCTTCTCGCTTGAGTCCCTTTAAAGTTTGTTAAACGCATGCCATAAAATTCGAGTTTTACACCAGGAAAAAGAGTGGTTTAGAATTTTATGTTAAAGTCTATACGTGAAGGTAATGGAAGGTGGTAAGTTCTTCCAGGAAACCGCGAATTTACATGCTACTAGGCAAGTTTTTGCCCGGAACACAATAAAGTTACGACCGCAACGTATTGCGCTTCCCTCTGCAGTTTATACGAATGTCTAGAACGAATAAAATACGAGCTGGAACCGAAATGTGAAGTGATTGCATGTATAATTCCTTCAATGTCAGAGGATTTTAATGCCAACTACTCCAAGCTTCGGCATTCTTTAGTTACCATAAAAAAGATGTTAATCGACAAATGTATCCACAGCCGATTGGATATCGATTTAAAATAAAGTAACTTATCTTCAATAATTATTGTTTATTTAATTGCACAAGAAATAGTTGTCACTTTAATGTAACGAAATATTTTTTTCACTAAAGGAATTGTTATCTTGAGAGGCGAACACGAATATCAACAGAAAGTGTGAATATTTCAAGACGAACGATTATTACTTGAATAAATATTTGAAGGTAAAACATTATTTCTATGAGAAATTACAGAGTCATTTGAATGCATGGATGAAATGTTATGTAAACGAGACAAGGTTGCAGTTCTTCAAATTCAGTCAATCACATCTCGAGATGTTTTTTTAAAATTTTAAATTTCAAGTGTTTGTTTACCTTTCCAGGATGGAATGAAAGAATGCGCTGATGTTTGTTTTGAGTCTATTGCAACGTCACTCGAGTTTTTGAGTCATAAGCTCGGTCATAAGTGCTTTGAACTGATTGCTGGACAATAGACCACTGTTCCGTTTGTAGAAAATTTTATTTTCATCATTCTAGAATTTCAATCCACGGAATTTTATGGCATGCTAGACTTTATTGTATTTCTGCTATTGTGTCTTCTATAAGGGCAAAGCAATAAAAACTATCAACACTTGGAATGGAACTTTCATCCCTGAAATATATGCGTAGTAACATCAAGAGAAACTCGATTTAAAAAAAAGTCATTCCCGTTGAATCTCGCCTAGGAAAAAAAGGAAGACGCCAAAGACCAGGAATTACTTGAGCTCAATCATAGAGCTTGCGATAGGTCGAGTGCTTTTGTCTCGTCTCACTTCGCGGGCTATTTTTCACCAGGCATTGGCAGCACGTTTGATTTCGAAAGACCAAACGGTGCAATTAAATTTAGAATATTTTTTAAATTTCTGCGATTCCGCTCGGATGATTTGGCACGGATTGGAATCTCCACTTACCCCTCCCCACCCCAAAAATCACCCTCGTGGCCACTTCTTGTGAAAGTGTTTCCTCTGAGCTTAAAACAATCGTTGCTGAGCATCCGCGAGTCTCTCGTGGTCGTTCATCCCAGAGGAACCGCGAATGGACCTCATCCTGATCCTCTTTTTTCTCGCTTTTTGTCAAGCGCGAAATAACAGAGCTACAGGGACCCTGCCACTGTGAGGGGAGGGAGCGAGAGGGAAGAATCGTAAAACAGATTGAGAAAAGGAGAGGGCTAAGGGGTCGGAAGGGCTCTTAAAGAGCTGCAAGCTAACTCGAATTACCAAAGCTGAGGAGCAACGAGTTAAACGTTCCTCGCCGCGTTAAGGTGAAGAGCCCTGAGGCGGGGGTGGGGGAAGGTTGCAAGAGGAGGAGGGAGAGAGAGAGAAAAGCAATAACAGCAGAGAATGCAGAATGATGGAAACATAGGTTACAGGTCCCATATCTTTAGCTTTTGCCATTTTAACATCTCTTTTACCCCCCTCTCGATTTCTCATTCTTTTACTTTTACGACCAAATTAGGTTTCAAAAGTGGCTTCAAAAAATTTCAAATATAGATGTTATTACGGTCTTTTGAAATGTGGGACATTTTGAAATATGGATGCTTCGAAAATTGGAAGACTTTCAAATTTGGAAGCTTTCCAAGACAGCTTTGCAGAGTTAAATGCTGTCAAAGGTTCGAACTTCTCAAATTTTAATAATTGTGGATTGGATTCAGTGAGGTATTTAAAGTCCTGTTTTTAATCTTCTTTTATGTATTTAATTCTTTTATTTCTCTCGTTACGCTTCACTCTCAGCAGCCAGTGCCCACCAACGCACGCCTCTTTCGTTTCGCGATTATATTCTGGAAATAGTCAACCGGATGCCGCACCGCAGAGTCGCGGATGCACTACACTCCCAAGTATGCACCGTTTGAACTTCTGTCGCTGAAGATTCGTTACCATTTTTCTAGTCTAAAAGGGAAACGATGGCAGACGAAAATTCTCTGAACTGTCTTGCTTTGAGATCTTATCCAAGAACACGAAAGCAAAATCTCGAGAAATGACTAAAAAATAAGATATATGTAAAAAATCAAAAGTCGAAATTTAGAAGAAATATTAATACTAAAAATATGGCAGTGAATTTGTTATATATCTTAAACTGCCTGACAAGTGCCAATACATTTCAGGCTGCTATCTAAATTTCAACAAGCTGGCATTTTAATGTATTCAATTATGCTATATGTATTCAAATTGCTCGGCCGAGAAAAATTATGAACACTGTATTCTCTAGTTTTTACGAGCAATTCTCTGAGTTAACAGTCGATAGCGCGTGACAATCTGTGTTAAGGCACAAATTACAGAAGCTTTAGCGCGCGAATGAATGCACTTAACGCCTACTCTTGTATTCTCGACAGCATAGCAGCTGTTAAAGTGTTTGACAAATCGCTCTTTCAAACATTTCCCCGTATCTGCTCAGGATTGTTTTAAATTTCAACCTGAACTCGAGAACCAGTTGAAGCAGTTTGTGGAAGATCTTCATTTTTACCGGTTCTATAAAGCAGGATGACATAATTTCTCTTCTACAAAAACACAGAATACTTTAACAATTTCTTCCTGCAAAACCCAGAGAATTTTCCAGAGTAAGGAAAAGTTATTTGCTCTTCCTTGTGTTTTGAGTGTTTCCGAAAATCGTGTGACGCACAGATGCCATTTTTGAGGATTGCATCTGATTGCAAATCGTTTCCGGCTGAGATTGTTTGTTCTTGGCGAACGGCAAATTTCTTTCTGGGCGTTGACGAACGTCGTCGGAAAAACGAGTCGTGAAGCCAGGAAAAACTGGGACGGGTGCGTATATCCGACGAATGGCGGCGATTCGAGGCTTCGAGATCGTGCAGTGATGAATTCCTCGTTTCGAGGACGGCATGCGATTGCCAATACTTGTTTCCCGATCTAAACCAATCGGGGCCAATCATTGGGCCAACTACGCGAGACTAGACACTATGTGTCGTAATTATTTTTGCTTTTCAACACTACTCATTTTATTTGCCAAATATCACTAACCTTATTGCAATCGATGCCCAATCGTTCTTGATTTTTATGAAATTTAAAAATATAAAAACGTGAAACCTCCCCTTTTAGTTTGAAAAGAGGAAGTAAATAAGGTCGAAAGTCAAGAAGTCGAGATCAGAAGACTTGTCGAAGGTTAAATTAGACAAAAGAGTGAAAAAGAATCTGGGATTCGAGCTCAGTGCCTTTCTTGTTCACAGTCTCATCGTGTCCTCTTCACTCTATTAATTAGTCTCGGTAGTTCGCTCTCGGTTAATTTACTCCAGGGATTTTTGTTTCGTCGCGCGATCCCGACATTCGGGGAAGAAAGAGTCCAAGTCCTCTCTCCGTCAATTAGCCCAAGCCTTTTTCCAGTTACTTACCAAGATTCGTGCTGTCGTATCGATAAACGCAAGGGCGAAAGATAAAACTCGCGAGAACAACCAATCAGGGGGACAAAGAGGCAGCTAGGACTCTAATTAACGCCCGGATACTCTTAACTATTTCTTCCTGGAAAGGAAATTCAAATAAATGATGATTTAATGATTTTTAATCGAGATTTTATTCAAAGGGGTAAATTTATGAGAATACATATATAAACCACAAATCTTAATATTCTCTCGAGATCAAAATCCCTTGAACGAAAATTTCAATGTCCAACTTTACACGCAAAATCAGCTCATAACATATTTTCCCTTCATTATAAAAAATTGTAACAGCATTCCACTTCTGTTAAAGGATTGAGTATGCATTCTGCATTCTGTGAGTGCGTGTTCCTTAATGTTGCTGCGAAGGAGAGAAAGAAAGAAGGGGGTGGAGTTGGACTTGGCCATCGGCCTCGGAGCCGATTCTCGAATGGTCGAAATTAATAAAAAGTTGAGGAACGATAAATTAGGCCGGCGGCACCGTGGCCCGGAGTCTGGCCAGTGCGAAGCCCTTGGCTGCGGTCCGGGCGATAATAAATTCCAAATATAAAATTTCGAATCCGCCGCGTTTCACCGGCTCCGACGCAGTCGAGGCTTTTTACGAGAGTGCCATTGTGTCTGGGGATCCCCCGGCTCGCGTTACTCCGATTCCCGATACCGTGGACTCCAAAGCGGAGGCCTCACGTCCGTAAGACGAATGGATTCCGGTAATTATTATTCGCGAAATGGATGTTAATTATGTGGAATTCCGAAGCGAGGACAATCCTGATTAACAGGGGCGCGGATCTCTCCTCTACTTTTTTGACAGACAAGAACAGATCTCAAACTGAGATTTATAGCTCCCAATAATTCCTAGAGAAATACCTTCAAATTTTAAGACGATTTTCTGCAGCAGGAATTTATTGACATTTTTGTAATCAATTTTTCCGCATTTGAAGAGAGTTCAATGCTGAATCGAGCGAAAATTCGTTGTCATTATAAAAAAAGCAACTATGAGGTTTCTCATGATAATAATTCTTATTTTTAATTATTTCAATTTGAATAACAATTGATACAATGCTAAGATTAGTTCTATAATTAAAATATAACGTTGTAATAAGAAACTTTGATATTATGATTGCAACTAATAAGAACTTTTAATCCGTTACAAACAATAAAACGATAAAGAACACTTTCGCAATATTTTGCTTCTTTAATGGCTTAGCAACGTGCAAAAAGATTGCCTATTTTATTACCGAATTTACTTAGTGTAAACACCTTTTAAATTGCGTTCAATCTACCAACTTAAACTCTTAATGCACTTTGAGGAACAATTCCTTTTGCTAATTGAAAAACGTTAAATCTCTTCGATAAGATTTAAGATAAAATAAATCCGATGATGTCAAGTAAGACGTAAAGAGAAATATCGTTATCGACCCTGTCAAATATTTATTTAAGCGTTAATTTGAAAAGTTTCAACCCCCCTTCAACCCTCGCAGATTTATTGAGCAGTCATTTTAAAAAGTTTCAAATGAACCATGAAAGACGCTGCAATGTTTTACTCCCCCTCCACCCCTTTTCTATTTCGCCAAGTTGCTTTTTAATGGTATTTCTCCAAGGCTGTAAGCAACTGGTTAGTTCTTTCGTATTCTGTGCGCACGGGAACAACCGCGGAGAAACACATAGTGACGATTGTTTCCGAGCCATTGTTTAATTTCTTATAATCGAATCCAATTTATAATCATTTTCAATAAATCACCGGCGTAAATAACCGGACAATATCGGGTCACGGGTTACGAAGTCGACATTACTGATATGAAAGTAACGTTTCGCCTCAGTTACCGGTAGGATTGTCGCCTTGTTGCCCAACTCTGATATTTATTTGTTAACGCTTACTAATTTTATTTATCGAGTGATAAATTAGTTATAGATCAAAACTCCATTGTAAGAATGAAAGAGCTCAACTTTTGTTTGGTACCCAGAAATTTTCCTAATAAACTGTTTTACGTAACAGAATACTTGTGATATACAAAGTACGAAGATATTAATATTATAAACTTTACAATAATACTTCATATTTATGTAAGAAACTTTATCATGCCTGATTGATAAATATAGCATGTTTTTTAAGCATATTTTGATAATTTATATTCACGAAATTCATTATTTCTATCCGATAGATTAAATCTAATTGGGAATTTCAGAATCGATCTTTTAGAATCGATTCTTTTTTTTAAATCGCCCATCCCTAATGTCATTGCCTCCTGATTAAAGAAAAGCACATAATTTAATCGAATTTCATGGAAAGCAATGTTAGAAACCGCGTAAAATTGAAATCCCGACACGAAGGAAAATTTGCATAAACGTTCTCAACTCTCCGGACACTAGATGGTTCATTAGTTCAGAATAACGTCATGGCGTAAACGCTTCCTGCGTCCGAGCAGTGCAAACGTCTGTCTACTTGTCCATTCCATCGTATACTAGTGTAGTACTTAGTCTCCTTCCGTTGCTCCTTTTCTCTTCCAGATGCAGACGTCTGCTCTTTGAGAGTAAGTGAGCGAGAAGGAAAATAAGAGAGGGATAAATAAAGAGAGGAAACGAGAGAGATAGAGGCCGCATCATGTCTCGCAGGTGCAGATGTAGGTGTAGTGTGCAGGTCCGGTGAGTGTAACGAGAGCCAGACACCCGCGCGTTATCTCTACACGTTGGAAATATGAGCGATGCATTTTTTTGAGTTGACGTAGTCTCCGTAGTCTTTCTCTGTTCTCTCGTCGTTCTTTCGATCCAGCAACGTTTTCTTCGTGTTAACACGATGCCGTGCTCTAATGCAGTACGTCACTGTAAATACTAACGAGGAATGAACTACAGCATGCAAAAACTTGATACACTATCGCGAAGTTCAAGAAAACCATGCTCAGAGCTAAATATACGACTTTCTCTGCAAAAATTTCACCGAGATCTTATATTTTCTCAGTACTTGGTCAAAAAACATGATTTTATCGCTAGAAAATTTAGTATTTTATTGTTGGATATAAACAACAATACCTGTATCAGTATTCAATATTTTATTATTAAATAGCTTCCTGTTAGATGAGAACTTTAAAGAGTCTAATAACAATCATTACCCGAGGTAAATTTATGAAAGGATAAATTACTTTCCGGCTGCTTTATTGAAAAGTACATTTACCCACTTTTTATCGTATATTATCGTCTACTAAATCAAACCATAAAATGTCCTCCAACTTCCTGAAAGTTGACAGAAAGATTAAAACAGGCAAACAGAAATTATCTTCTGGTTACATAGTATCTTTAATCTCTTATCAGTAACGGATAAGGGGATAAATATTCCAACCATAAATTCGCACTAATTTACTCGCCAAATCTAATAAAAATGCCATATATGGATTACAATTATAAATATGTATTACAATTTAAACTCGGTCAGGATCCGGAATCATTGAATTCCTCAAGGTCCATATTTTATAGACTCTCTTGGGAGTTGCTCTAGAAGTAAATAAATTCAGGATATGATAGTTGTTAGAATAGAAAGAGGGAAAAATAAAACGAAAAATAAAAAAAAGGAAAATAATGCAAGAAGAGAAACCGTGGTGGGCCCTGGGGGCCTTGTGTGTATTATACGACCCATGCACCTATGCGGAATTTCTAGTGGGGGCGTGAGGGGAAGAGCAAAAATAGGAGAGAGGAGAGAGAACGAGAATCTCGTAAAACCAACTCGAGACTCTCTACCTCTCGACGTATGGAGTCCCCTGCATCAGTTATTTATTGTAGCTCCCGTTTATGCTTTATTTGTTATTTGTCCGTCCTCCTCACCCTTTCCATACACGTTCCACCTCTGAACCTACTTTTGTGCCCCGCGCTTTTTTATATCTGTGTGCGTTATCCAACTCTAAAAAAAAAACATTCATAGGAACAAAGTCTCGTAACGATGGAAGATTATTCCTTATCACATTGTTCTTCTTCGAAAAAGTGAAATCGTGATTCACCACGAAAGAAAAATGCCAAGAGGACAAGCTCTTATTACAAATTTATGTAGATCATCCTTGGGATGATTATCATTATTCTTATGACTTCACTATTCATTCTAGAAATATTTTCCTCTCAATAAATTAAGTCTCCTTCGACAAAATGAATTTACCCTCATCTAAACTTCAAGAAAGACGATAAAAATATTCCCAGATCTCTTAATTTTAATCAATTGTGAAAGAATAAATTAATCGAGGGCTTGGAAGGCTCGTTTAATTCTTGGTTTAAACTCTTGTGATTTTTATTGAACCCAAAGCAGTCGTAACTGTCGGAAAGGAAATTGCCCAATTGTTATAATTACGATCGAATCATGTCTATCTCGGTACTTAATATAATATCCGTGGCATGCAGAACTCGTGTCTTTCCGAGAATCATTAATGTGCGCTATATGACTCGCGTCAGGAGATTATTTGCTGTCGTTTGACGAAACTTTTGTCGTTAAAGTTTTGATCGTTTGATCACACGTCACGTCAAAAGAGAAAAGAAAAGCGGGAAGCATGCCATCAGCAAGTATAAAGATCTCGGCAAAGTGCCAAATTTCGTTTTCAAATTTTCCACCATTCAGAATCTAATGCCTTGCCCTCGAAAAACACATGCTGCAATTTTTACTTTCAGTTCGCACAAAATTAGAATAAATTCAAGTGAATTAAAAGAAATTCACAAGGTGTGACTGTATGTGTGACAACATTATCCATCATTACAAGAGCAATTCGCTCCCTCATATCGCATTAGGGAACATTGAATCCTTCTCGTAGCTTTTCAACAACAACATCGAATTTGTGGCAAAAAGAGAAAAGGGGAAGAGAGAGGGGGGGGGAGGTGAGTGATAGAATAAAATCGAGAGAAAAAGAGAGACATCAAGGTAATTTAGAGAAGAGACCGAGAAAGAGAATAATACGTTAAAGCAGCAACAGCAACTACTCTAATTGGCCACTTTGTCCATTTATTCGATTTATTTAAATTATGGGACAATTGACAGTAGGCATTCTATTTTTTAAATCTCCCCGGCCACCGGGCTGATTGGGCGAGATTGGCGTGAGACACTGGCCCCACAGATTCCCCAGTTGTGGGCTTAATCAGCTTTGATTGCTGGCTCCTCTCTTTCTCCCCCTCCCCCTCCCACCCTCTACAACTCTCTCGCTCTCACTCACTCTTTCACTATCTATCTCTCTCTCTTTCCGCGCGGCGGACGCGCGCATCGCATTTTTTATTTTATTCTGCTTTACATCAGTCCTTCTCCTATCCTTTTTTCTCTGACTTTCAAAGTCTTCCTCCTTCGTCTTTTATTGGATATACCAATCCGAAATATTGTGGGAATGTCTCAAGGATGAGGTTCCTCTCCATGTTGAGAGAAACCACGTGGCTCCCCCTCCCTAAACTCCAAATATACCCCTACCGTAGAAGAGTTCCCCCACAGAAGTTTAATCCTCCGCCCCCACGATTTTTCCCCATACTTTTGATTCGACATCATGATTAAAATCCAAGGTATCGAGAATCGACTCCTTTTATATCTTCATGAAAACAATTTGGACAGCAAATTTAGTTGCTTTAATAAATTTAATATTGAATGATTAACATAATTAACATTATTATATTAAAATGTTAATAATACCAACAATTGAAAATTGAAACATTAAAAATTGTGGCACGTACATATTGCCTCCCCTTCAACAAATGAGTACGTTTTCCCCCCACTTTTGATTCGACGAGATCACGATCGAAATTCAACTGATCGTCGATCGAATTCTTTTATCTTTTCATTCCTCGATGCCCCTTCCTTTGGCCCCTCACCGAAAAATGATAGCAGAAATTCCTCGTTCCATTCTTGTAAGAGTTTAGAGTCGAGGGAAGGAGAAAAAGGGCTTGGGAGTTATTTATTGCATTCTGGGATTCAGAGTTAATAATTTACAGTAAAAAAATAATTGGCGAATTGGAAATATTTGTGAATTGGTGAGGTATGAGAAAAAGGGAGAATGGCTTTTTAAAATGAACCGGAACCTTGAATTAGGACCGGTTATGTTGATTAATGATTTGGTTTGTTTCTTCAATCTGCATTGGACATTTCTTTCGAAGTTTTCGGTTTTGGTGGTCCTTGTTTTGAGTTGTAGTATTATAATGAGATAAGAGATATTTTAAATATGTGCAGTCGCGTCTGATGAGGGATTAGATGGCGGATAAAAATTGTCAGGTGTGAATTGTGAGGGATCAGAATTGTTACAAGCATTTTGCAACATCTGCAATCCGAGAATTGCATCATAATTTAAAATTAGAAGAACTTGTAACTTGTAAAAAAAAATTCAAGCATAAAATTGTGTGTCTCCCTCTTTCCTTCTAACGGCGATTTACCCTTTTACTTCACCCCCCCGCGACCCGCGGACACTCATCCTATTTCCTTGATAATTCCCATAATGCTGTGGGCGGATATTCCAATAAAGGGGGAAGAGCCCCTACACCGAAACGTTGAAAGCTGGGACAACTTGATTCGCTGGATTACAGATTATGGTGACGTTATTTACGCGCGAGAAAAGAATTTTTTTTAATTCAACTCGGTTAAAAATAATTCATAAAATAACTAAATCAAAAGACCGAGGTAAGAGTAGATAAGTCTAAAGTAATTATAATCCCCGTTAAATTACATTTATCAAGGAAAATAATTATTTTCGTTGATCACCATAATATTAAAAATAATTTGCTTAATTCATATTCATGACAGTTAATTTTCGAATAATTCTCCACTAAGTGAGGCTAACCTTTTGTTCCTGGTCGTGGCTGAGAGTCACGAAAAAGCAAAGTATCTTATTTAAATGTCATTAGAGACTCGACGACGTTTTTTTTTCAGAAAGAAGGAAATGTTAACTCACCGGAAACCTTCGGGTCAGCTGCCTCCACCTTCATTGCTGCCAGGTTCGCTATTGTCGGTGGAACCTAAAAGAAATACATTATGATGTACAATGCACCTTCTCAAGTAGACGTTTATTAAAGGGGCAGGGGGCAAAAAACATACGTCACGCCTGGAATCTGTCAATCATTAAAAAAAAAATATAAAAGGGGAAAATAAAATAAGAGTGAATATGCTCGAGTCGATCAGAGACAGCCGGATTTTATAGCGACTGGAATGATCGTCGCGTGCAAAGTGGCCTCGTTTTGTTTAATTGAAATCTTGGTATAAAAAAGTCCTTTATCGAGCCAACTGACAGGAGTGTCAATTTTTTATCGCTTAGCTACGATAAAAGTGGTAATTTATTACATTAGAGAATTTCTGATTGAAAGGTCAGTTTTTACCTTCTTAATTATTTCATAGACTTTTATAGACAATTTTCGGTAGTTTCTGTCAGATTTAATTAAATTAATTAAAACTTATCATGATAATTTACTTTAAAATGAAGATGGAATTTATTTAGGAATGAAAATTTTATGTGTGGGGATTAGACGAATTAGAATTGACATAATGTATGAGCTGAGGATTTGAATGCTGCATATTAAGCGACCTCCAGGCAGTTAATAGAGATCTAATTGAAAAATGTGCGAGAGTCATTTATCGATTCCATAAATAGCGATTTATCTGTTAATCTCCAAAGGCCAAGAAATGTATTATGCATTCCGTGGCGATCGTTATTCACGCAACAATGGAGATTTGTTGAAAATATTACTATTGCAATTTTTCAGAAAAATAATTTTATGCTTCTGTTTTCTCGACTTGTGCAGTAAATCATATTATTCACTGACACTAATTTTCGTGTGTTTTATGCAAATCATGATATAAAATTAGACATAATTATTCTTCGAACGACAGAATTGTAAACGATTTTTATAGTTTAAATTGGATTTTTTATTTTTTTTAAAAAACACTATTTATTTTTCTTAGTATTATAACTGTTTGAATTTTATGCGAATTAAAAGAGAAATTAGTATTCCTTTGAATATTAATCGTACTTATTTTAATTATAAATTATTTCGAGGCAAGTCTTTACAATTTTTAAATATTTAAATTGAGGTCATCAATAATTAACGAGGTTCTTCAATCGGTCAAAGCCCCGTCTATATTAATTACTGATATCTTTTCTGCAATGATTTATTATCAGTCTATTAGAGTACTTTTTTCCAGTCAAATTGCTTTTCCGGTAAAATTCTTGGTCCTACCAGGAATAATTAGAGGGTAATTAAAACTGCGAGTTTTGGGTCGCGGCCTGAGAATTGTTAGGAACTTTGAGACTCACGAGTCGATTTCTGATTGGAAATGACAAAAAGTGACACATAAGGCTTATTCCCAATACAGTGGAAACAGAGACGTCACTTTTTACAACGTGCACATTCGGACTTGGTCTGGTCTCTCGTCTTCTGCTCTTTTTACTGAATTGTGTTAGACGAAGACAAAAATAGCCAACGACCGGACCAAGTCCGTGGCATACAAACGCGGTCACGAGCTTCCTGGAAATCTTTGTTAACAGCCTTTATAAAGAGAATAAAAACCCAAACTCCAAATGAATCCACCAATCAACAAAAGAATCTCCTATCGTTTCTCCTCCTAAAGTTTATTTAAAATTATTAAGCTGTCTAAAAAATAAAAAAAAAATCAATTAATTTCATTTTTGCGGCAGAATTCGTTTCTATTTTGGGAAGAGAAGACTGATAGATTCAGAAAAACAAGAAAAGAAATAACTGGTAGCAATGTGGCAACTACTTTATAAATTCAGCTTCACCGTCTCGAATCGGATCTTAGCTAGGGCTTCAGAAATCGTACAGGATTCGAATAATTTGAACCACGATGGGGCTTCCGGCCCCACAGGCTCTAATTTGCCTCCCCCTTAATTCCCCTCACCCTTATGCAGAGTGCCACCCAGTCGTCCCACGACTTTAATTTTGCTACTGCTTTTCTTCAATTTAATTATTTTATCCTTATTTATATACGACTCTCCGACTCTCTACTGCCACCCACACTCTCCCCCCTTTACCCTCGGATCTAGAGCGAGCAAATCGGGACTCTTCTTCCTCTTCCCTTCTACAGAGTCAATTAGCTTAAAATAGAAATTTTAATTATTTCCATTTTTCCTTCATTAATCCCGATCAACTCGACGGAAGTTGGTTGAATATTCGATGCCATTGTACTTGCTGCAAGCAAGGTCACTGATCCGAAACTTTGACGTAGCAATTCTGAACTTTTCATGAAAAACTGATATAGGTCGTTGCCTTCTGCAAAGAATGTAAATAAACATCGAAAAATATTGCTACTTTACTCCACAATAATTATCACTTTGAATTATACGGAATTTAAAATGAAGGAATTTATTTTAAACAGATGCTTGGTCAAAGAATATGTATAGGTCGAGAGGTTTGAATATTACAGTCGGATTCTTCATTAATCAAACATTTATCATATTTTCTTCAAGAAAAATGTGTAATTGTAACAATCTGAAAAAATCTGAGCACGATTTAGCAGGATCGTGCGAACATTGGTCCAGATCTGATTCGATATCTGTTCGGGTCGGTCGTTATCGAGGAATCAAAGAAGCTCTCTCGCGTTTTATCTCGATGGAAAAACAACCGAGTGGGTCCCGCAGACGATACGAATACCGGCTCGTGTATTATACGAATTCCGGCTTGAATCCCATACCGGGAGAATTGAAATTATTCCCCCGATTTTTGTCGTGTCGTTTACATTATTTTCGCCTTTGAATATTAATGGGCATATGCTCTCCGGCGTTATGGCACAAGAAGTAACAACGGCGTATAATACTTGACTCTTAACGTTATTCTATTGTTTGCAAATCAGCTCTATTGTTTTCTCATATACCTTTAGACTCTCCTTTCCCCTCTCCTCTTTTCCCTCCACCACACTTTAAATGTTTCTCTCTCTCCTTTTTTCTCTCTCCTTCTTTCTCTCTTCTTACCCCCCCTCCTCCAACCCCTTTTATGTATTCTCTACAAGAGAAGCACTTATATACAAATATACACACTCGGTTGCGAGGTACATGCTCGTTCATAATATGCTCTCGCTATTGCTCTCGATCTATGATATTAAACGGTCGAAGGGGTTTATCGATTGTTAACATCGACGACGAATCCGTTCATGATGAGACGGCCTCGATAGTATCAGAAATTGTTCATCAATTTTGATTTGCCAATTCCCTTTTTTGGCAGCTTTCAATTCAGAAGATAATATCTAGATTTGAATTTTGCGCTTTTCAGGGCAAAAATGACGTGATAATTATTCCCGTTTTTAGAATACAAATTATTCTTCGGATTGAATTTGAACTTACGAAAGATTTGCATGATGGGAATACAAAAAAGCGACTCTAACTTTTTTATTGTAATGCAGAGCAATTTGTTCGCAATTCTCTTTTTCCTAATGACGAGTTTTAAATTCGCACCATTTCATTATCTGCAAATGTTGCAATGAGAAAAAGAGGGTTTTCCTGCGTGAATTAGGTAAGTGAGCGAACGATTATCGAAGCTTGAATTAAACATATCATAATCAGTTAACCATTAGCTAGAAGCTGAACCATGACCCTTCCATATTCCATTCATTATGTGAATTGATTTCAAGATTGCGGGTCATTACCGCAATTCTTACTGAAGTTCTTGTGCAATGAATCTAAAATTTACATATCCTTTATTTCTCAAGCCGAGAACGTGAAAAGAAATTTAATTTGTTTCGAAAATAAAATATATACTGAAAGTTTGCTCGTCTGGTCATCACTGAAAGCAGTAATAAAATGTCTGCATTCTAATGAGTTTCTCTTTGAGATTTTTCTCATTTAAGATTGGAAGGTTTCAATTGAGACGAATCAATCTCGAGGGGTGATTAAAGAAAGCAATCACTTAAATCATCGTCACGGATTCTTGTAAGTGAAGAGTTAAGAATTGAATGGAGGATTCTAAAGGTTGGATCGATGGAGATGCCGTTAGTGAATTTACTTCGTTATTCGTTCAGTGGTTAAAAGTTGAGAGTCGGCTCTTAAATTTCCATTTGCTATTCGCTATGAGCGATTAAAGTTGAAACAATAGACTGTTCGGAAAAATCCCGTTTGCGCGGATCCGATCGCACCTTTTTTTTTTTCTTTTGTCGACATATTTTGCTCGTCCGGTGATCATCAATATGGTTTTTATGTCCCATTGTCGTTGCCGTATTCTTTAATAATTAGGCTTAATACGTCACGGTTGATGCGACAGAAAGTCAAAGTACATTGTTTCATTTTGAAAAATTGATTTTCTATGCTTGCTTTCATCAATATTGAGATGAAGTGATTTATTTTGAATGATTGAAACGGATGGTTCTGGCGAAATTTCCGATTCTAGTAAAGATAATAATGTTAAAATAGCGGAGTGACAGATTTGGACCAAGAATGAGTTATTGCGAGAATGACGCGAGACTAGACTTTTGAAAGCGTTGTAGCAGGATGATTTAATGATAGTTGAATTCAATATAGGAATAGACAGAGGACCCGCGTTTATGAGAAGGCGGAAAGGTCGTCCCCTCGTTCAGGAAGATAATTGTTATGAGGACAATGCAATGTTCATGTTCTTAAAAGGATCCATTTAAAATTGTCACTGCAAACGCAGCCGATGTTGCGAAAAGCCAAAGTACATCGTGCCTTTTATTGCTGGGGTGTTACGTAATCGCATTTTCCTTACTAAACGTCAAGTGAAACATCAGCTGTCAGATTTGTCATAAACATTATTCAAATTAAGAGAAAAATCCAGTCTTCGCGTTATTTCGTAATTTATTCCTCAAAATTCATCAACAAAGGTCTCCTTTGTAAAGTAAAACCTCACAAAAAGAATAAAACTGATCACAAGAAATTCTGCATTTAAATTAAGTACACAGAAATTGACAACCTTCCATTTGCTTTAAATTTCATACCAGAAAAGCACATGTTCCCTCCCCTCAAGAAACCACAATTAACTGACAATACACTCTCTTGAGAACATCTGTCAAGAAGGACTTAAACGACTCACCCTTAAAAATGCAAATACTACCTCCTCGATTAAAATTAAAAAATCTAAATATCCTTCCTTTCCCACACTCTACGATCTCCATCATTGTCCATGAAAATGTTATTATAAAATAAAATCCCATTCCCTTATTCTCATTCATCAAAGGAAAAACAGGTTCCCTTCGGCAGGCGAGATCCGTTGCAACAACAGGTGTTCTCCACGGGAAGGGTGACTACCATTAAAATTAGAATTAAAATCTATCAAACAACTCACCCTCGCTTCCTCTCCGTCTTCTCTACGTGCTCCCTGGAAAAGTACGCTCCCCATCTGGACCTGGAAATTCTGCTGAAGGAGTTGCGCCAGTTGTGGATTTTGGGTGAGAATTGCTGGATTTTGTTGGAGGAGTTGAGCCACGGCTGGATTTTGGACCCAAATTTGACTAAGGGATGAATTCGTCACACCTTGGAGGGGATGTTGGATGCTGGGTGAACTGGAATTTGGTGTCTGCGATGACTGAGAAAGGTTGCCAGGTTGATTTTGCCTCGGTGGACTTTGCGGCGTGTGCGGCGGTGTTGGCGGACTTCCGGGTGCCATCGAAGAAGCCTCTTTTTCTTCCTTGACCTTGACCTTGCCTGGAAAAAGATAGTAAGAGGTCGAGCGTGAATTCGTGAGCTCCCAGGTGACTCAGGGTCGGGATCGTAGGACGGCGGCCACATGGCAAATTGCCAGCAGCCATTGACTGGAAGGCAAGATAAATGAGGATAGGGAAGATGGTCCAGTCTTTGTCGTGTTATTGCCCTTGTAAGAGTCCCGAGCACTCTTCTTCTTTTTTAGAAACAATCGTCGGTGGATCATGCAAAGGTGGACGAGGGAGGATCGAGAAAGAGACAGAAATCGAGGATCTAGAATTATAGGAGGCATCTGTTCTGTCACGAAGTGTTCTTTAGGTAAGTGGATTTTTTACGAGGGAGTCAATTCTCGTTTCTCAATTGCATGGAAATTTGCATGGGAATTTGTATCGTGCAGTGTATGAAGGGATGGATATTATGTAGAAAATTAGTCATCATTTAAGAAACATATTGTGGGTTCAATTGTGCGTGATCCTGGGAAGAAGTAAGTAGAGTCTTTGTTGGAATCTGGAGCGGTTTTATTTCATCACTTTGACAATGACTTTTTTGTGTATGTTAGAAGAAAAGGATGATTAATTTTTTGAATTGTTTGTAATCAAATTCAAAGTTAAATTATTGTCTGATCATCTCTTGGGATCATTAATAACCATTGATAGCCAAATTCCTCGGATCAGAAGATTGCGAAATAAGGCGCTAAGAATTTCCCATGTGTCATTCATATCCATTGAATTCTCCAGCAACAAGGCTCTTTTCATCGTTGATGCTTGTGCGTAGAAAATACGATACTCCGCGAAATATTCAGCGAGAGAGGGAAGGATAAAGGAGAGATTGAACGTGAAGATCAATATCTCTCTATAGACGAGTAAGATTGCGATTTCAACGGAACACGTATTATGGAAAAAGCTTGTGCTTTGATGCTCCAGCAATGCAATGTGCTGTTGCCGGCATATATGACGCTTCTTGCAAAAATGCATAAGACACGAGGCATAATGATCGGGTGTGTTTCGCCTTTATGTATTCTGCGTGCAATGAGTTCCTTCCTCGACGTGCTTTATGCGTTATTTACGAATACTCAATTCACGTCCCACACTCTTGGAAATTTTTCTTAAATTATAGTTCATTCCCACAAAATTACAGTTTATTAATTCCTTCAATTTATTAATTCATTCAACTTTATTAATTCATTCAATTTTATAGTGTACCGTGTATCATGTTAAAAATTATTTTTAAGCACTGGTATATCGAATGGGAACAGCGTTAATGAAATGCGACCAGCACGAATCGTATCTTGCGATAATATGAGCGCAACCAAGGTGGTTTTAAATCATCCCGAGTTTTTATGATCTCGCGAAACACTGTCGAAACTTTGCAAGTGGTGAAGAACAAAACAGTAGAACAGTGGGAGACTTTAGTGAAGAGTCGTATATTTCCAAGTTTCCGATTAGATAAGAAATTATTTTCGTCTATGTTAACGAAATATGTCAGCATACGAATTAAGACACACACATATAGTGTACAAAAGATCGAAATCAACGTGAGTAATCGAAGCTTCGTGACCAGTTCGGATTTCTTTTTGCTTTGATTACTATTTCATTTACATCTCTAATTCCCAATTAGTCACACGTAAAGTTTAACTCACGAAATACACAAATATACAAATTGCTGGCTTTAGATTCACTATAGGTTATTATCAATTATTATTATTATTACTATTATTATTATTATAAGTACTGACTACTGACTCTCTCGCTCAGTCGCTCCTTCTTTAGCTGCGTCTGTAGGAACACCTCGAGGAACACTAATGTCCAAAGGGGCTTTCCAAGATTCGAAAAATCGTATGGAAGGGATATGAGATTTCTCAGGAATCGTTTAGGACTTCCCACCTCTTTTTCATTGGTTGAGAAACCAGATTCGGCGGTAGAAAGTTTAAGAAGAAGTAAAAAGAAAAACGGGGATTCGACACCCAATAAACGGGGAGAATATTGAGAGAAAAAAACTCAAGTGATCGCGAAGGGTGCATTTTTGGGGTAAACTCGTGAAATTGAGACGTCTGATGTTATAAAGTCCCGTAATCGTCTAGCAGCAGGTACATCTGCTCCATTAAATCGACGAATTGCCCTCTTTTCGCTCCACAGCATTTTTGGGGGAAAACACCTGATATTGTAAAGCACTTTTTTTGTCATTCTGTGAAACCTGATTCAGGATTGTAGGCGACTAATTCCAGAATGTATACTAGTTTTTCAGAATAATTTTTTGAATAATTTAAAATCATCCACTCTGTCAAAATTTAGGATAACGGAGAAAAATGTTTTATATTCACTGCAGAAAGTTCTTAATTATCAAGAACTCATTATCTCATTTTGTTTATATTTATAATTTTATATTTAATTATTATATTTATATTTATGAAATAGGTTTTCACAACTCTAAGAAAAAAATTCCCACAAGATTCACGTTAAAAACTATACCTAATTTCCTTGACGTCTGTTTACCAGGAAAAAAAAATATTTGAACGAGGAAGATCCTATCCTAAAAGATCATAACTGCATCTCAAAAAGGTTCGGTTACGTCTGCGAACATCGCCCTTTTCACCCATCATGTTTCTCGATATAAGCGATAAACCAACAACGGGATATTCGCAGGGTTGGTTAGGCTCGGAGGGTTGGCTACTCCTTTTTTAATACCGGAATTTCAGGTAGAATATATCGTATAATATATAAAATTTAGAAGAGGAATTTGTAGGCTGATGTGAGTGTGTGGAAGACGGTCCATGAGAAAACGTCAAGGCAGAATCGTTACCTGGCCGAAGGGACTCTTTTGATCCGGGCAAGGTCCTGCGGGTGAGGAAGGCAAAAAGGAAAGAATAAAAAAAAAAGATTCGACCGAGAAATCGGAAAGGGAGGCTTGAGGTCTTACCAAGGGGATTCACCGACCCCCACGATGGGGACAGATCGACGACGTTGCCCGATATTACGCAACCCCTTGCATCCTTTTCCTTTATTCTCAAATTTTTTTCTTCTGCACCCCTTTTCCTTTTTTTATCCCCCTGTCATTCTTTCGAAATCGGACGATCTTCACATTTTGTACGGGCCATGTGTTGAGGGTGTCACTCTTTATTATTGTATATTTTCTGTTTCATGGCTTAACTTTAAATGATTATTATAGTAATATTTATATAGGTATCCACAGGGCTCGTGAATTTTACTTTTAAGAATTTCATTAAAAGAATTTCAGATTGTTGAAGCGTTATAATCTGAGCAGTTTAGATTAAGATTCCAAGTTTATAAATTTAAAACAATTATTAATAAAACTGTTAATATTTCAAAAAAAAGGCCTTCGTGTTAATAAAGGAAGTACTCAAAGCCTTGACGAGTGATTACTCAAATTTCATGTCGATCTCAGCCTTTGAATGCTTTGACGAACGGTACCTGTACCTTTAAAAAAACGGAAGATTGCGTAGCGGATAATACCAAAAAAAAGGAAAAGAATCATGAAAGGGGATGATTCAAACTTCCCACCCTTGGCCTTCCGCGACCCTTCCTCTTTTCCTGCTAGCGAGTAGGTCGAGGAGTGAAAGAAGAAAAAAATAGTCAGAAGCACGTAACCCCAGGTCACATGGTGAATACCGTTTTACCGACTATTAACTCACTTTTACCCTATTCTACCCTCGAGAAAAAGGGAAAAAAATTTAGCGTGTTTTTTCACCCCTCTCTCTTTCCTGGGAGTAATCTTCCGTTTTTTTCGCACTCGAGTCTCCCTCTCTCTCTGTCTTTCTTTCTTCGTCTTTCTCTTATGTGTGGATTCTTTTGAGCCGGGGTTCATGATCGAGCGCGTGCAGGTAGATCTACCTGTGAATCCGGAAGGGAGGATAAGAAGCCGTTTCGGGGCAACACGCTCGATTTAACCCCTGAGAAAAATTGCTCAGGGTTAACCGATTTCCCTGCAAAATTTGAAATTCGACCCTGGCAACACGTTCTATTCCCCCCTCCATTCTGATGTCAGTGTCACCTCGGCGACCCGTTTAAAGGTTTTAAGTACCTCGTAAAAATGGGTCCAGTCTCATCTTTCGAGGGCCCCAGACGCTGGAGTAATCACATCCCCATGAGTCATGGAATTATTTGCCACGAATCTGGGAAATCAATCTGCCAGGTCAGAGTTTGCTCTCTTTATGGGTATAAAAAACCTTTTTGAAGGAAGAATTATGTGTCTGGTTACAGACTAACCGATCCTAAAACCCGGAGGAAATTTATTGTTTACCTTCGGGCTTTATATAACTTTGCCTTATAATAAATTTAGGTTCAAAATTGCGTTTAAATAAATGTATACAAAACGACTTCTTTTATTATAGCAAAAATTCCTCTGTATCATGTCTATTAATGGATTATAGCTAATGGTTAAGAAATAGCTTAAATAGACCTTTTCGAATGAGATAATTGCCTTGAAGGAGTTGAGCTAAGGCAGCTCCGAGCAAAGGATGACATGAAAGAGCTTTTCTTCGAGTCTTTTAGACAATATGAGTTCCAATTGAAAGAAAGACAAATACCGTTACTTTATCTTTTTTCTCTTTTTTATGGGAACGTATGAGAGCAAGGTGTTAGGTATTCCTTTTTTTTGTCTCGTCCTAATGATTAATCACATTTGCGGAGGCAACAGTCAGCGATCCGTGAGTCATGGTGCCCAGATGGCGCGAGAATCAGAAATTGACTTCGAAGAAGTTAGTTTGAGCGATCATTAATCCTCGTTACTGATTTTTCATAGGAGCGGCTAATGGGAAAAATCAGCCCGATTCCAACGTTCAAAATACGAATTCTGAAATTACGTAACGGTGATTCCCTCATTTCTGACCTTTTACGCCATTTGGTGTAAACAACAAGAAATCGTTTCAACAAAAAAGCTGAAGAAATAAAAAATGTCTAGAGAACAATAAATTAATTAAGTCGCGTAATTTTTCTTTTCAATGTTGCGTGTGGACCTCGTTAGGGCTGAAATATTAATACAGCCTCCCCCTCGTTAAAAAGAATTAGTTTGGAAATTTGAGAAATTCAAAGTCCGGAACGATGATCGAGAGGACGAATCAAAAAAATGTTTCGAAACGAGAGAAACACAGACCACCCGCTGCGTAGGATCTCTCGCGGGCCGGACTTTAAAAATCGCCTCGATTTAAGGATCCGGTCTCGTTCTTGCCTGTACAAGATGCGTCGTAATATGCATGTGATCCTTTAAAATTTCGTTCCAAGGAAGAGGGAACACGACTCGTGTTTGTATCGAAACCATGCGGTCATGAGCGATTGGTACCACTGCTCTCGATTGCGAAGGTGGACCCCCTCTTCTCTCACATAGCCCCACTTCTCCAACACAACGACTCACAAAATTACTTGGGCCTTCATAAATGTTACTGGACCCTTTCTCGATCAATTATTACTGAGCTCAAAATGTAGATACTCGGGTTACACGCGCCCCAGAGAGGAAATAAAAATTCAGACACATAAATTCGGTCAAGAAAACCGAGGGTTTAAGTGAAAGAAACAAATTCTTACGAGCTGAGAAAATAAAATTGAAAGTTTAAATTATAATAATAGCAAATATGTTAAGTTTGGATTAAAGTGCTGTATAAAATTGGAATATTGCTTGGGCAAATGAGCAAGGGAAACGAATCGATAACGAGGGCTCGTCTTCTGATTCGGATTGCTTCTCGACTTTCACGTTTCTAGTTACGAACGATTTTAATTAAGCGTTCTCCGTATTCGATTTGGCATGATTACCGTAACGTGGAAGCTGGTGATACGATCGAATTTCAATCACGCAAGTTCGTCACGAAGTTGTCGCTTCGAGTTTAAACCTTTCTGTTTTCCGTTTCTCGTATTCCACTTTACTCTTTCGGTTTAAAATTACAATGCGAAACAGTAACAGTCTAGCGAGTCACAGCTGTGAATTTCTATATCAACACCTTTTTTACTTCCTTCAATTTATTTTTAAATTGAGTATTAAAATATTATTGAAATTGCAATACTTTCTTCATTTTTAATCTTGGGATTGAATCTTTAATCTTTTAATTACTGATTAAACAGTAGAGGGCAGATTCATTTTTTTAAACCTGTCACTTCGGGACTTGTTAGAATTTGTTAGATAAGGGACGATCGATCAAATTCCTGGGAGGATTTTTGTGGTATCTGAATACAGGCGCGAATTAGAATGGATTCGATAATAAATTGCCGATTCTGAGCTCCGACGCTGCAAGCCGCGATATATCGACCGTGTCGAATGGACTCGTGTCATTAAAGGCTTCGAATCACAGAAGTACCCCTATACGTCATCTCGATCGTTTGCTCCATCGAACTAAGAGGCAGAAATGGATGCGACTCTCGATCCCATTCATTATTTCTATTTTAAATCATCTTTACTAGCCTACATTCCTCTTTTCCCTACATTGCCTCCCATTTATTATCTTTACACACTTCTAAATTAGTTTATTTTTAATATAACTTTCTTTTCGATTTTTGACTGATAAATTACTGGTTTCTACTCGAGTTTCTACAAAGTAAAATAATTTAAAAACTCTATCCAATGACTAGATAATTTTGCACGTCAATCAAACTTTAATTTAATTTAATGAAAGCATCTTCCTCGCAAATCGCAAATCTTTCATCCTATCTAAATCCCCGAGGAAGGCCGAGGTCATTAACTTTTTTTCTATTTTCTTTTTAGATGCTTAGTAAAAAGAGGAGAAATCCTATCGAAGATGATAGGAGGCAAAAGTCTAAGGTTTCCAAATTTTAATATTTAAGCCCGAGTCCGCGCGAGATAAAGCGTGCCCTCGGGCCCATTTTTAACACCTTACAGAAGTCAAGATGCCTGGGCCCGATTACGCTCGGGCCTCAGCGTCCGACATTATCCTATGAGAAATTGGAGGCCATTCCCCTTTGTTCCAGACGATTTTTTATTGACTCAAATTCTGAAAAAAGGCACAAAATAGAATGCACTTCTCGGGGTCTTGGGTGCATTTCAACGCGGGGGTGGAACGAAGAGAGGGAAGGATAAAAAGAAATAGGAATAAAAAGAAATATGAATAAAAAGAGATAGGAGTAAAAAGAAAATACTGAAAGGAAAAATGTAGAAGGAAAAAAAAGGAGACAATGACTGAAGAAGCAGCGAACAACTGCCGCGGTCGTGGCGAGCTGCGCTCATTTTTTCTCTCGCCCGAACCCGAAAACCCTTTTATGCCCCTCCAAGATTAATTATCTTCCATATTCGAAAAATGAAACGACCCGAACAAAGGGTCCAGTGCCGCGTTCTCTGACTCGAGTCGACTCGTTTGCTCCGGATACAACACCATTTGAGCATGAATTTGTCCGCCGATTGGGGCAAACTCTCGACGAAAGAGTACTTATTGGGCTGACGAGGCCGTAATGAATGATTTGCTTCGCGGTCAAACGCGCATAATTTTACTTACTCCCTTATAAGGCTTAAACACGACTTAAAACAATAATTTGCCAAATAACGAAGCCCTAGATGGACCGGACTCGAAATTAACCCCAATACGGTGATGTATATTTATCAATATGTTGGTCAATTTTAACCAGTTTTCGAAAAGAATGTAAAGCATATTAAAACGTAATAAACCGGATATTTTTATTCAAAAAAATTTAATTTAAAAAAAAAATAATCTTCAAAAGGGGAAAAAGGGCGACAAGGCCCTCGTTAGACTAAAAATTCAGGGGGGTCTATTTGAATATCGCATAATGCCGAATTAATGCCGGAAATTCGACTCGGGTAACCGCGGGCCGTAATGGCCCGAAATTTCAAGCGAGACCCCCATAAAAGCGTTCTCGTTTCGCGCATGCAAAAGGCCATATCGAAAAGGGCCCCATGTATATAAGGCCCTTTCTGTAAAGACGAAACCTTAATAATTCCCAGCTCCGATCCTCTCCTCTCCTTTCCTCTCTTTCTTTCTTCCTCTTTCACTTTCCCTTTTTCTCGTTTCTTCTCTCTCTATCGGTACTTTTCTGCTTTTTTCCCTCGATGTGGACTCCTCCTCTTATTTTATATATCCGAGGTCGGGTCCCATCGCGCGCGTCCTTTCTTTTTGCTTGAAATAATTTAAAATTTATGAGTTCGAGAATCGGTTATGCGCGGCTCCTCTGTCTCTCTTTCTCTCCTTTTCGCGAATTGAGCCTCGTCTATCTTCCTCTCTCGGTTTCTCTACCGGGTTCTCAGACTTGGGGCACGGTTTCACAGCAGAATTTGAATATTAAGATTAGTCCCCTTAATGCAACGATAGTCCCTCACTCCCCACTCCACGGCACCCGACGGGCCTTAATGCCCCATCCCCTCCCCTACTTTCCTTACGCACCGCGATTTCGACGACAGATAGCTCGACACTCAATCGCGTCACGCACAGGATATTCGCTCGTGTGAAAAATCATGAGAGGAACTTTCAGTATCGAAAAAAAATATATTTACATAATAAAGTATTTAGCAAATTTAACGAGCGAAGGAAATGTTTCTATAAGCATTTTTGACCCCAGAATTGTAGATTACAAAATTAGTTACTTTGGAATGATGCCTTTGAAAAATATATTTTCAAATAAAATAAAGGAACATGTTTGAATAAAGAGCAGTATCACTGTTCTATTTTTTAAATTAACTTGACGTCTTCCACTATTAATTATATCATTTATGAATTTCGAAACACAGTTTTCGTGAATCTTATTTTATTTTCTATTGTTTTTTCCCAGGGTCGAATAAAATCTGGTATAAGGGTGGGCGAGTTCATTAAGATCGTGAAAGCCGCGGGCACCGTATTAGGATGAACAAACTGGTTTTCGCGGGTCCTTTCTCTCTCCAGCTTCACCCGCATCAGTCCAAATAAAAGCGGCTAGGGATTCGGCATGCCCCTTAAGCTTACGCGGGGGTCTGACTCATCACGTGGTTAAACGCATGAAAATTCTGAGTACGTTGCGCAGAATAGCCCAAATGTAAAATATCGATAACAAAGTTGAGCCATCGCTTACCATTTTGTATAACCCGTCCCGTTCGATTCCGATTATCGTGTCGAGTGACTTGTTTTTTTCCCTCATGGGATTTTGCAGCAGACTACAGTTGAACACAGCCATGTGCTTTCGGGCACCCTCTTTTTGAGTATTTACTGCTGGACCCTTTTCCAACCACTTCATCTCGCCATCCGCTCATTCCGCAGAGAAAAATTCCCTGGTTCTAAACTAAGAGATCCGGGGTTCTATAATTCGTTTTTTTGCCAAATGGCTTTCATTTATTGATTTTTTAGACCCGTTTGAATCTAGCGAACCGTTGCTGGGCAAAAATTTGAACAATTGGAAATTGTTGGGGTTCGAACCCACGACAGTGTAAATACTCGTAAAGTATCGAAATGATTCAAGCATTTTACCACCTGAGCTACGCTGATTGATGATTCAAATCAAAATTCAAAAAATTGGAAAATAAAAAAATCCTATTTCAACTATTTTAGGGAATTTGAAGGCCCTTGCATCCTATATGTCAGTATACATATACGAAAGAGCAGAAGCCACGAAGAAGACGGAGGCCTCCGCGGCTAAGAATTCCTCCTGATGGATTGGTCATCCGTGATTAATTTGACAAGTTGACTTTCTGGTTTTCGGAGACTGACAAGGCTCCGAGACCGTCCCCCTCGTGCAGGGGTCTAATGGGCCCCTCGGCCATGGTGTCCGTTCTGAGCAGCTATCTACCAGCTCGAATCAACGCTCCTCCGAGTGGGATTGTTTGAAAAATTAATCGGGACGATGCTCCAGGGAAATACTAATGGTTAAGCCCCCTCTCTTTTCCCTCAATTCTATTCTAAAAAAGGACCAATAATGAAAAACAGAAAGAAGAAAATATTAAGAATCCTTCATTCCGCAGTCTTTTAAGATCGCTCGAGTTCGATGAACTCGACTTTAGGTCGATTGGCGAGCATAATGCACGAGTTGTTTTCTTTTTTTTCTTTTCCTTTCATAAGCCCTAAGAAAGGGGGCACCGAGAAGATTTTATTGAGTCAATTTAGGAGAGAAAAGGAGCCAAACAAAACGGAACAGAATCCGTGAAGATTTTATTATGCGGGCTATTCTAATCGAATTTATCCATTATGGAAAAAATAGTCCTGCACAAAAAAGGGGCCACATCTGCTGAAAATAGTCTTTATTATTTGATTAATTAAATTGGTTTCGATAAATATTTAAAAAACTAAATCTAAAGGAATTATTTAGATGAGTTTTTTCAAGTATTTATTTAAATTAGTTTTTTTTTCTGAAAACGGATTTTAGAAAGTTTTAAAATTCTGTGTCTGTTTTGTGAGGATTTAATGAGTCTCTAATTTTTTATAGATTTTTAATAGCTTACTGAAATTTCGAGACCGTTACGCGTTTTACTGACTTTATTGGAAGCCCTGTGTGGAACGAAACCGGGAATTTATATGAGAAAATCGAGGGAAACGTATTAGCGCGACGGAACGAATCGTTCGTAAGAATTTATTGTTCGGATGATTCAAACCTAATCAACCTTCGACCTTCAAGATCTTGGCTCTCTTCCTATATATGTAGTGATGTAACGGTGACGAGTTAGTGTCAAGATCCAGGGAACCGGTAATCATAAAATCATCGACCTCAGTCCAATGAATCTAAAATCAATCTTTCCATAACAAAACAATCTGTCAGACTCTCTAAAATTTCAAAAATTCAATTCAACTCTTGCAATTCATTTTTTTAGGATTAATCTTTCTCTTTTAAAAAATATTCAGTAAAAAATGATAAATAATAAAATGATAAATAATGAAACACTGGTTTAGCTCTTGGGCTTCATCTTATTCATTATTCTTTTTTGCTATAATTTAATTTCTCCCTTTTTGTATTTATCCTCTCTCCCCTCCACCCCTGGTCTTTCCCCCTTTTCCAAACTAGTTTTCCTAAACTCGATTGGTCCATGCAAGGGTTCTGAAGTGGCCAACCATTGTCCTCATTTATGTCCGTTTCCGGGTCAATTGGTTCTCCACATCTTTTTTGTTCGTCAATTACGTTCTGACTCAGTCTACAGAGTAGAGAATGTCGACGTTCGTCGTATTAAAACTTGTATACTTGTGTATCTCTGCACATGTAGCATGACACGTGGGAATCCAACTTTTTATCAAATTTACGAGACCAACATCGAGTCAATGTTTATTTCAGGCCTCGTGAGACCCTTGCTTTTTCTCTCAAATTACATCCCACACGATATGCATCTCTCAAAGAAGGATTTTCTAAAAGAAGTTCATTTTTCAAATTCCTAAGTTTCTTTCTATCCAAGTCAAATCTCACATAACAAACATTATATATCCTACATATATGTATATATTATATATCCTATTTTAATACCTCCAAATATTTTCATTCACCAACCCCTTTTGTCGACAGAACTCAAATTTCCTTTTCAGAAAAGGTGTTCATTTTCAAAAGGGATGATGTTAAAAGTGATGCTTTTAAAAGTAATGATTTTAAAAGTGATGATGTTAAAAGTGATAAATTTTGAAAGGATCATATTAAATGGTTTAAAACTTGCGTGAATTGAAAACGTTTATGAATTTTGAAAAGAACGTAATCCCTGATATTCTCGATTGTGTCGGGATCCTCGTAATGGTACTTTAATAACGCAATCGCTTGGGATCTCTAGGTTCATTCCCCGTTCTTTTCCCCCTTCATCTCGACCCCCTCGATCACTCTCCTGGATTTTTTACCGCGCTATCTTGTTTATTTTGTCCGTCAGCCTGCTGACACTCGGACATTCGTTTAAATTTAGAATTCAATGGGATCCTTTTACCGGCGGCCTTTCGTGCCTTAACGGATTCCCTCGCTCGCAGAAGATTATTTGTTTAATTCCAACTTCACGTCTACCTTCTTCCTCTCTACAGGATCAACGCGATCGTCAGGATTCAAGATCGACCAAAACTCTTTAACACTACAAGGCGTGAAATCCACAGCTGTCTCGACCCCACCTCACATCCACTCTTTCAGAAATCCAACAAAAAATTCACAACGATAAAAACAAAAGTAAAAAAACTAAAAAAAAATTATTTGAATGTTGGCAGGACTTGCGATGTATCAACCAATTTAAAAAACTCAAGTATTAAGAAGACTTTTTTATACGAATAAATAAAAATGACTTCCAGACTGAACGATAAATTGTGCAGTAATTAATTCGAGATACATTTTTCACTAAAATTTAATCCGTATGTATCTCATCATCATAATCTGCAACACGAGAATTAATCGCCTATCTATGATCTAAGATTGCAGCTTCTCTAAATCTTTCCGTAAGCTATCTGTCATGAAAATAACGGAGTAATTACTCAAGCATCAATTACACTAACACTGATAATTACCGTAATGAGATTAGACTCTGATTCACTTTTAATTCGTCCGGATCTGTCGCAATTGGGAAAATTAGCACTCCTCCAGAAAAGATGAAGCTGCTGATTGCCAGTTATAAAATAAGAGAGACGGAAGATGAAAACAAGAAGGAAAAGACTCAGCACGTGCGTAGCAGGCTGAGGTTCAGATGAAGCTCGTAAAGCGTTTCATAAAGTTTCATAAAACGTTTCACGATCTTGTGCCGTTTTGCAGACTCCGGCTCAGTGAATTCGTTTTCTCTCTCTCTTGATCCCACGGGAAATTGTACATGGGATAGAAAGGGAGAAAAAGAGGTTGAGACGAGGAGACTCAACAGGTCTCTGATAGCCACTGACACCCTATCTTTGTGTCTCGCGTTACATTCTGTACCTACTCACTTGATTCCAGTAAAATTTATTTCAATGCGAACCTCCAGGCATTTTGCCTCCTTTCAGAAAAGATTCATGGGATGTTGTTACTACTTCCACTACGATCCCGGAATCGTAATTGAATTTCTTTCTATCCTCTTTATGGGAAGCATAACATTTTAAAGACAATAACTTACACATGGAGATTATTTACTTTATTCGCTTCTTGCTATCGGTTTCCTCGCATTTTCGAAAATTATTTTTTAAATCCGGCAAGCTCAAATCTCGGAAGGGTTCGAAAGGCTTGTCACCTCACTAGGGTCATCACCATTAATAAAACCATTGTTAAGAATGGAAATTTCCCTTAAAAAATGAATCCTAATGTCCTTTGTCTCTAAAGGGTTAAAGAATTCGTGAGATGTGCTTTCTCTGGAGTGGAGAGTAGTTTGAGAGTCTTTTTCTTGCTTCCCTCATCGGTGTTATCCAGCTCGAAGAAAACCAGAAAACCGTCATGCCCAGCGTGGACCCATTAATCATTCCGCTCGGATAAAGGCAGGAGGAGAATGAAAAGAAGAGAGACAGACTCAGACGGATGGACGAGACGGCAAGCAGGCTTGAGAAGCCCGTTCACTTGAGGCTCTGGAATCATTTTTTATTTTTTGAATTTTGTCGGATGCCCCGTCCATTGTCAGGTCGAGCCTCCTCTTCCCCTTCTCGACCCCGTTGAGCCACAACTAAGAGGCTCTCGCGAGAGATTCATTAACTGATAGCGTTGCGTGATTTTTTCTCCGAACGTTTCTTCAAAATGATATTCTCCCACCTCAGAGATACGAGGCGAAAGATCTTAGTCGGATTGCCTATTGCTCGCTCCGCCACCCGTCGAGAACTCAAAATAAAATCATGATCTGCAAGCTCTCTCATTTTTCTCTACGAGGCTCAATTTTATTCTTGCCCTTAGATCATGTAAGATTACATTTTTTTCGATTCTTAAATTACTGTCCAGTGACTTTTTACACGTTTCCTCAAGAAGTATAAGTCCACTTTGAAAAAGAAGAATAATTTTTAATTTGTTGAATGAAAAAGTGCTTTAGAGGGATTTTCCTCTCCCTTTCTATAAAATATTCTTTTCTTTTGTCTGTTTGTACAAAGTTCAAAACCGGACGGGTTTAATTTGAAACTGCTACAATCGAGAAAGGGGGAAACTGGGGATTAAGGGCATTAAGGGGAGCCGGATCGGTTTGCTACGCTTTTATGTCTGTGCAAGAAGCTTCGTGCCCTTCTCGAGCGCTAACAACATGTCGTATACACATTGCTAGTTATATTCGCTCTGAAACTAAAATGTTTCACTAAAGGGAATAAAGTCGTAAAAATGTCGTGCTGTTTACTCAATGCTTAAATGTATTTCCTCATCACAATTTTCAGAAAGCGTGAGTTTTACAAGCGAGTAATTTACATAAGAAAAGTAGAAATGTTCCGTTATTCGAAAACTCGAAAGTGAGTGAAAAAGAAAGACTCGTCCAAGAAAAGGAACTTCCTATTTACATTTTGAAAGCAAAAGAAGCTGTCGAGGGTAAGGTTGATTCTCTTGGAGTCTCAGAGAAAAGGATCCAAGTGCCAAGGTGTGGAAGGCGTTGATTGTGGGTTCAAACGTAGGTGGTAGGAGGTGAAAGATCTCGGACGCGAAACTGACACTCGCCAGTTGTCTCTTTGATGTTTCTAATGTTTTCTCAAAGTGGCAAGACAAAAGGAATAAAGTGCACTAGACTATGAAGGCAAACGCTTCGCTGGTGGTGAGCTCTCAAGCTAAACGTTAAATTGTTTCTTTTTCTCCTCGCACGATTCACCATTCCACGTGCTCTGCCACGAAGCGTGTCTAATCCAATTTAACGCCACCAGTTTTCTCAAATTGGGATAAAGATACCGAGCCATTTCATTATACAGAGGAACCTAATAATCAACTTCGAAATTCATATGGGCGAGCCTAATCGCTCCCGTTACGAAACTCAAGAAATTTACGAGCCCTGATTCCAGACTGAGATTTTAAAGGGTTGTTACAGATTTTAGAAATTTGAATACT
This sequence comes from Synergus itoensis, assembly GCA_904066005.1. Lineage (NCBI taxonomy): Eukaryota > Metazoa > Arthropoda > Insecta > Hymenoptera > Cynipidae > Synergus > Synergus itoensis. Next base: position 2,615,813 of record CAJFCP010000098.1, read on the forward strand.
AAATCAGAACTAAATGCAAGAGGTTTCAAATTATTCAAAATTAAATTATTCAAGTTTAAAAGCATCCAAATTTGATAAGGTATATTTGGTAGATTGATGATATCCAAATCAAGTGTTCAAAATAGTATGAAAATGTCAGAATACGAGACCGGTACTGCTGATCATACGGAAGCTGATCGTTAACTCAAGTGTTGCAATCGAACGTCATAAAAGACTGACCAGCCTTTGGTATTGGTCCAAAGTCTGGTAGGAATTTGCTCGATGAGGAATTAGTGTTACTGTCGACCCACGCTGGACGAGAAGTCTACAGAATGAACAAATATACATCATACATCCAGAGAGCGATACACCAACGTGAAAGATCGAAGGCGTGTTGAATGTTGATCTCAAAGGCATCCATCGATCGTGAGGCAGTCGTTTTCTTCGCATAGTCCGACCGACTTTATGAGTTTTAAGTCGGCCATCTTGCGAGCCATCACATATTCACGTGCGCGCATATGCAAGGCACCGGCGATATGTAAGTGCCACATTCTGTTCTGGATGCCGTACAGTCGATTCTAAAACTTCAATCTAAAATCTCTCCACAATTTGTCGTATAAAACACAAGTTCACCAATCACCAGTAGTCTGAACATCAATAATTAGCTAATCTTTCCAAATCATCTTTCCAAATTGTATACCTAAGACTTTGAATATGAGCAGCTTTCAAGGATGTTAAAAGCCTGGAGCCTCGAAAGGTCATCAAGAAGTGATTAGATCTTGGGAATTAGTACGTTTGCTGATTTTTAATATTCACTCATCGTGGGTGTAGATAGGTGTTCGAGAATCTGTACCGCCCACTCCTTAATAGATTCATCGCGCAGTCTGCTTTGCGACCGTGAAAGTAAAGTAAAGCCCCTGAAACGGAAGTCGAGGGTCTGAGTATTAGTTCGCAGATGAAAAGAGACCCGAATAACAATTAACGGATGTTTAATTCATCAATCTCTTTTGAAAAATAAAATGCTCTCAGTAATCCTTTCGGCAGACCTCGAATTTAATTAAGAGATTAAAATTTTATCGAAAGACAAATTTAGAATTCTTCATCCTTGAACTAACAGAGAAATCAAATTTAGAAAATGTAAATGTTGAAGTTTGTAGAGAAATATTAAGTTTAGAAGGCAATGACACGAAGTCGTTGACTGGAATCAACACCTTTCCAGGTTTGAGAGCTCTTGTTGGTGAGTTGATGACAGAGACCGAGTTAGAATCGAGCTCGAATTACAGTCGATCTAATTAATCCACAAGTCCTTGTGAGCTGGTAATCTGAGTGTGAAATATCTGCCAGGATGGAGTAGGATGAGATGCAGGATATAAAAATGTCCTCTGAGATGGGAAGAATCTTGTCAGACTTACCTTGGGGCTGCTGACCGCTGGGTGGGTTCAGAAAGGTGGGTGGAAGGTGCCTGCTGATCGACATGGCAAGTTCACCTCCTGCCAAACCACACATCGCCAGAAGTTCCTGCATCGTTGACGTTCCTGCTACATCTTCGAATTGCCCATCCTGGTCATCCAGGCGGTTTGATTCGTCCATTGCTGCGCTTCCACTTTTATCCGATGATTCCGAAGTTGGACTTCGAACCTTCAACCAGAAATTTTTAATTCTTAAGGACTGGAAACCCTTATTAGATTGAACATGTTAGTCTAAGATGTCCTCATTACTTGAGTTACTTTTTTCAAATATTTGATCATCAAAAGAATCGACTACTATTTATCAATTTCTTTTTTATGTAGAAAGGGGTGACCAACTAATTACAGCTAGAAAGTCGTTATTCTCGAAGATTTACAACATTATTGCAATAAATTATGAGCCCTATCTTTCAAAGAGAGAAATGCGAAGACCAGGACAGTTAACCATGGCGCCAGTTGTATTTTATGGTGAACCTGGTCATAATTCTAGTTTACTCAGCCATAAAAATAGTCTAACTAACATAATTAGAGTCAAATTAACAATAGATTAATACGAATTGTAAAACATCGGAATTACAGTACAACCTCTCTAAGAGCGAGCTCATGGGCGGTTAGGGGTAATAATTCCGAGAAATAGGGGGCCCCCACTACTGGGCGTCGAGCTCGGAAATTGCGCGTGTGTGCGAAATGTGTGTTTGAGTACGAAACCTCAAATAGAGCGAGCGGCCGGCAGCGATGAAAACGTAGCGTTTTTTTGATTAAATACGTATAAATACATATTAAATACATATAATATATTTTAAAAGTTCATTATTCGCAGAGTATCGGAAATTACTCTAAAATTATTTAAAATTTGTAAACTTTTTTGCACACAATATATTCAAAAATAAAACTGAGAATATTTCAACATGTGGACAAAAATACAATATATATGAAATACGACTGTTTATAGCGTACGTACATATTAAAAAGTGTACATATTATATGTATTTTAATTTAAAATGAAATTATAATTTTGTTTTCTTAAAAGTTTTATAAAAATAAAGCTGCCTTGTACTATATAGGAGTTAGAAGTATCAACAACCTTTAAAACATATATACGAATTATTGTATGCAAATATAAGAAAAATAATTTTAATAAAAAACCATTTTCAATGAGAAAAAACTGAAATTAAGCTGCGCTCGGCTGCTCGCTCTTTTCGGGGTTTGCGCCCAATTCTCGAGGCAGCGTGAGTAAGGTTTGTAGTGGGAGAAGCGTCCGAGCTTATCAAGGCCATTGTCGCTCTTAACGGGGTCGCTCTTAGAGAGGTTGTACTGTATCGACTACTCTGAAAAACCTATTATTCAAAAATCTCTTTAAAAATCAACCCTAAAAATCCAAGTGCTGGCAGAATTTATTTTTAGACGTGATATGCTTAGATCACATATCCAACATGGAAATTAATTATACCCAGTAGAATAAAGCGTCCACAGTAATTATATCTCAAATAAATTATCCTTCCTCTCAGAATACCAATTATAAATATATTCCCTATCTCTCATAAACCTAAAGCAAGCAAACTTCCAAGCATTTTCTTAAGCGCATAATAACAAGCTGCACAAGGGAGTATTTGAAAATTCAAATCAATTTAATTTCAAGTAAATAAATTACCAACCTCGGCTCCAAGGGAATAGAACTTTTGCGACCTGAGTTGTTCTATAATAAATTTATGCCTGAAGGAGTCGCCGCTGTCGTCGTCCCCTTCCGACGAGGGTGGCCTAGTCGCAACGGACAAATCCATAGGGCTGGCTTCGTTGTTGTTTAGCCTCTGCTTCGACCTTTCCTCAGTCGGCAAAAGTAACGTTTTTCTCTCGAACTCGAGGATTTCACTAGAATTTGCTTCTTCGGCCGCATCCTGGTCCTCCTCGTCCCGATCGGACTCGTCCGAGACCTCGGCCATTCGACTGTTGATTGGCTTAAAATTTTTCCGTTTGTTTCGCGGCTTTTGGATGTTTGCCAATTGCAACTGGGCCTGGGCCTCAAATTGGGAGTCGCTGTCCCGATCCGCGGCGTCCCGTCGGGACGTCGCGTAGTTGTAAACCGATTCGGAAAGCATCTCCGCTAAGAAACATGAAAACGATATTTTTTTTATATCACTTTTTTTTTAGAAAATTTCCATTATTTTAGAAAAATAGAAAGTAAACAATATTTAAACTTACTGGGGCCATACGGACTGGTCACCGCGGACATCTCGAGCCTTTTGGTCGGTCTGCCTAGTCAGTGCATTCTGAAACAAGAGCAAGAATATCGACGTTACGCTACATCGAGCAGAAAAGGAAACAAGAATGCAGAACATAAATGATCAAAGAGGGCTTTCCAAAATTACTCTGGCTGATCTGACTCATTTTCTACATTGTTTGAGCCTATTACATCTGCACGAATTTCAAATATATACAATGATATCGTTTAAGCAAAGGATTACTCAGGTTCATTAATGATTCAGCATAATCTAAAAATCCTTATTTTTCTCTCTTTGATAATTTATATCACAGTGTTTTAGTGCACTATCATTCTAATTAAGAAGCTGAAGATTTCATTTCCTGGGGGTAAAACGTTTTTCCGTGTTGATGACTTTCTCCTTTTAAGGTTTACTTCTCTAGTTAGTAAAAAAAACTGTTTCAACCTACATATCCATCTGACAGTTATGATATATACTCTAGTATAAATCATTTAAGGTCAGTGTCCCAAATACATTTCAATGATTGGCAAATCCAACATTGTATCTAGACGTTTTGATAGAGTACTTCGATGAAGAATGCCCAAAACATGTTCTAATATTGCAGACTAAATTTCATGAAATAATCTAGTGTTTTTGAAATTCATGAAATGTAAATTCTAGATCTAAACATGATGGAGCCTTTAAATTTATGTAATAAGGATTCATCTAGATTGACTGACGACTGACAATTTTGAAACCACAGTAATTTATTCAATACTTTTTCTTTCCTTGCTCTGAAGTCTCAATTTGTATTGTCTCAAGGATTTCAATGATTGAACCTTTCAGTAATAATTGATTCAAGGTTTAGAATAATTACAGACGCTGATTAAGATATTATATACTGTTTATGAAAATGATCCCACGTTTTTAGTTTGCCTTTTATAATTTATAATCCTGAACCTTGCATAATTGTTACGGCCAATTAGATACTGCCAATGGTTGATAAGGCAAGATACATGTTTAACAACGCGGAAAACTTAGTCGAATGCAAGTACACATTTCGATACCAATATAACAGGCTCACAGTGAAGGAGAGAATATCAACACGTGTCTCGTACAGCCAGTAACGTCTGGAGCTAGATTGCATAAATAATTATGCTCAGAGGAGAGAACATGCGAACATAACATACATGTCGGAAAAAGAAATTCCGCATGCTGCATCCCCTTTAGAATGCGCTCATAGGCATCTTAAGATGAAGGCTTTAACGACCAAAAAATGCTTAACCACCTGCAGATGAATTTACAGAGCAGAGAAAGATGTAAACAAATGAGTCCATAAAAAATACACCAGGAGGAATAAAACATGAATTCAAAGCTGTTACATATTTCGGATGTGGGAATTTATGAATAAATAGTCATTAATAGGGAGCGAACTATAACTGTGGAAATTTTCTGAAAAGTTAACTAATGCTACATGGAACAATTACAATTTTGTTGGAGAAATTTCCCCATAAACATTGAGAACTCTCACACAGCATTAATTGCAGATTTATACACATAAAAATGGACAAAAAAATGATTCAGGAACTATGAACTTCAATATTTCTAATTTCACACTCGATTTGATTAGTTGTCGAATAGAGATCGTTTACGGTAGAAAGGAGCGGAACGAATTGGGGTAGAATCGTGAAAACGAGGCGAAAACAAAGGAACGTCGCGGAAACAAAAGCGCGGTGATATACGAGCCGAAGTGGTTCGTTGGAGCGACTCTGGCGATAACATGCCAAGAAGGCTTGACAATTCGTTATTCGTTTCTAAGTTATTGGAATGCAGGCTAAAGGCTTTTAGTGCCGCGAAAATTGCGAAGGTAAATGTGAAATTGCAAATTTCAAAGCCCGCCTTGTTGAGGGCGCATGCGCGCGTACCACGTGACCGTGTCCGCGAAGAGGTCGAGTTGAGCGCGGGGAAATGCATTCGAGTCGATTCTCGAGTTCGCTCTTCTCATCGCGAGTCCAACTCTTTTTGTCGGCTATACAGAAGGGATAATTAACATCTGTTACAGTACCTATAGCGTGCGGGCCGCCCCATTTTACCCCACCACGACATTGTGGGGCGGACCTGAAGTGCATTATCACCCTCATACACGGACACGTATGCGCAGAATCTCTCCCACTGATCTCTCAGCAATACTGCCAGTACTGCATTAAACCAGCGAATTTCAAACGCTCTGAGTATTCATGGGAAAAGCATAGCCTGACACTTTTTTGCATCTTAGATCATGACACGCGATTGGCAAATATACAATCATTGTAGGTATGCTAAATTCAGGGCTGGCACACGTTTCACGTTTTATATGTGTCAGATATGGAATGTAGATTTTTAAAGAAGGAACTATGATAAAGTATAGTGTTTTCTTTTTGATAAAGATTACTGTAAACTAGCTGTGAATCCGATCTCGGGTGTTCCATTGAACTATATTTAAATTTTTTGTGCTCATCTTTTGAGCACTTTGCTCAATTCTTTTTTCTCGATTTTGAAAAATCCTTTGGCTAGTTTTGAGATATTGGTGGTGCCAATATACCCTACAAATTTCATCAATTTATCTACAACTTGTAACCAACCCTTAATCCTTGGGATCTTGGCACATTCGCGTATCCT
>CAJFCP010000098.1:2622513-2686092 GCA_904066005.1 Synergus itoensis
TCTCATATTAATACGTCTTACAATTTTAATAAAGCGCGTAACTCAAAACACCGCTTCAAACTGTCTTTCAGTTAATAGGGCGACAAAAAATGGCGACATCCATACACATCCACACACACATACATCCGGACAATTTATTAGAATGTTGTATTAGATATTTATCAAGTGAGGAAAGTTTAATTAAACCCTTTTAAAAATATTGGAAAATGTAACGATTACAAAGCTTCCTCTATATGAGGAAGCAAAATGGACAATGTATGCTGCCTATCGATGAAGGAAGTAAGGATGATTTACTGCCTGAAAAAAATACGTTTATAAGTGGGGAAAAGCTTTATGTTTCTCTGAAATACCAGAGCATTTAAAAAATTTGATTATTGACTCTCTCTAAAGACAGATAATTCCTCTAAATTGATTGCAGATAACTTAAAAGCTTTATAACATGAGAGGTAATTAAAACCGGCAAAAAGATATTGTAAAGGCCCATAAATCGTAGATCCTGAAAAATTAAAAACACATCGCATAGAAAAGGCAATAAAGTAGAGATACAAAAGTCTGGACTATAAAGTTGGAATCTATTATACTCACAAATCTTTCGAATCTTATTGAATTTCTTAAATAAATCTCTGGGATAAGTATACACTTGGAAAGTGGTAAAGTAAACATGAGTTCCTTTCAATAATGAGTGATGCCACTATTGCGACTGCCGTATCATCATCAACGTTGTAAGTTTATTGCAATAATTTGACCTTATGTAACGGTAATGCAAAACTGATACTTCGTAGCAAACCGTTACGTTTTATGCTTTCTTCGTGGTTCTGCAAGCAGAACCGAAAATCATGTGTATTTTTTTTTATTTTTTGAAATGCGGATTGATTTAGAGATTCTCTACAGGTCAGAGACTGCCAAAGACAAAAAGGAGATTCTGGAGATGACAACCATGAGAAAAGGGTCTAGAGGATTTTCAAAATTCTTTATCTTGGCCTAGATTCTTCGAGTTTTAGATTCTTTTTAGATTCCCAGATAAGCGACAAAAGACATGAGAAAAATTGAGCAAAATTAAGCGCATTTCACGATATTTTCGTCTGGTTGTGCAACACTAGTCAATAGACGTCGAGGGGGATAAGAAAGGATGTGATAAGTGTGTTTTAAGCCGGACGAAGCGAATTTGAATAATCTCTCGATATTCCAGCAGACTCTCCAGAAGCCACGAGTGCCTCTTCCTGGCCTCGAGGTCTGGCAACATTACATTCAAGTGTTTGACGAACGAACGCGTTACGTCGCCGAGTTTTTTGTTTCCTCCTTCTGGCGTCGGCATCAGCGGCGAGCAATGTCGAGTGCTACTGCGCTCTCACGACTGCTCATTCTCTTTCTTTCGTAGATATTCAGTTCGTTCCCTTTTGCAGAATCGCCCTGCATGGTGGTCATCCTATCCAGAAACGTCATGTTTTGTCGCTCTGCTTTTATCAATTCTGCCAAGGGTTGCTACTCTGGGGCGGTCCCAACATGAAAAACACTGCAAATCGGACCAAACCTGGCTTCCAAGTCTGAGGAACGAGTGCTTCTTTGAAAAATGATAAAATGATAAAGAAATGACTCCTAATTTACAAATGATTGAAAAAATGTTAATTAGATCTGTGTAATTAAATGAGATGATTCATTGTCACTTCTGTCGAGTGCTAAAATGTGGGATGCATTTATGTCTAATGTAGGACCTTGATCTTAAACAGCTACCCATCTCGTATCTTAATAAATGTACTTGCGTGTCAAGCATTACGCGTGCGTTACGGTGTGTGGGGGAGGTAATGGTTCGAGGAAGAAAGAGAGAGAGAGGGAGATGAAAAAGAGAGAAGAAAAACACGAGAGAAAATAGCAATGATAAAGAGGAAGAAGAAACAGATGAAGAAAAGAAGAAGCAAAATAAGAAAAAAACAAAGAAAGAGAAGAAGAAAATTATCAAGAGACATAAGAAAAATAGAAGGATACACTACTTGAAGATAAGAGTGACTTTTAATTCCGTGAAAGTTAATATTCGAGGCACTCTAATGTCCACCGTGCTTGAAATTACGAATATTATGACTTCAACCAGTTCTCAGAATTCCGCATGTTTTTCATTCTTTAATCTCCAACTCTCGTGTTTCACACCATATCTTATGAATACATTCACCTCTGTCTTTCTCTTATTTCCTTCCTGTCGCTCACTTTCGCACATATTAAGAACAGTCTGCTCCTTCATTAACGCTTTACTTCGTCTAAAATATTTCACAAACTTTGGCTCCACTCCAGAGCTGATGATAAATATTGAAATGAGTAAAATGTTCGAATACACATATGTATATGAATTCGATAAATATATGAATATTTATCTCCTTGTTTCAACTCATCAATAGACAATTTATCGAGCAATTTATGAGAATTAAATATTTTTATGGAAGCAAAAGTGTAGCACTTATCTTTGCAAGGGCGAAAGTAAAATAGGTATATTTCCGCGTTATTTCTCGAGTAGATTAGAGCGTTTTAGTGTATTTAAAGAAACGAGGCTTTTAATGCTTAACCAGGCGTAACAGGAGAATAAGCGAAGCTCCACTTTGTTGGTTAGAGGCTCAGAAAGAGTAACCAGTTCGTGAGCTATTACCGCGACCATATTCAGGTCTAAATAGTTGGTGTTCCGCTAAGTAGCCCTAACCAGATTAGTAAGTCGTTGCGTGCTCTATTTTTATCGTTTGTAGAGTTTTACGAGGCTGTAGAAGATGTGGAAGAAAAAAAGGAGATTCTACAAAATTGAGGATCATAAACTGAATAAACTCTTTGATTAAATTAAAGAGTTTTTTCAGAATTGAAATTACTCACTGTGACACTCGTTGTCAGGAAGAAAGTGTCCTGGACTTGTTTTGTGTCTGGGACAATTTTGTCGCCTGTTTATTTTATTGGCACAAAAGAGAGACAACTGTGTACGAACTGAGGTCGAATCCTCGGATCTTTATCGAAAAGAGGAAACCAATCGATCTTGGTACCCCATGTCGCCATGGAGGAAGATTCGACCAGTTCTTTCGGCGAATCTCCAACTTTTGGAACGTGTTTCCACCTTGTTGTTCCAACTCGTTGGCATCCGACCTCCTGCGCCATGTCCTTAGTACTTACAAAAGTCTCCACTCGTTTCGAAAGACAAATAAATACTGCCAATAAAAAGTAGAGGAAAACCCTATTTCAAAAACTTGAATTCTATATTTGTAGGGACCAGCAGGTTCATGGGAAGGTTCAATAAAAAGAAAAATGATGAACTTCAGGATATGATAAAATGTATAATTTAACAGAAATCTTCATTTTTCTCAGAAATTATAAGACTATTCTGATTGATGTTTCCACCGTGGGATGATCGATATAATTAAGTATCCCTGCAAGAAGGTTCGCCCTTTCGTGCAGGTACCTCGGTAGGGTTTCTCGAGTAATTAAAGAGAGAGTGCCGTGTAATTAATTAATCGTCAGACGTCCCAGGGTGACGTTCGAAATCCTGTTGTTTGGATTCAACTAAAACTCCTTAGAGTTATACGTAGGTATATTTTTGCAAGTCAGTCTTTCCAAGAAACTAAAAAGGATGAAATTCACTATAGGAAAAGCCTTCAATATCACAAGTCTCTATAAAAATAACGAAAATTTCTAGATATGAATCTGAAAGAAAGTTAACGAGACACGTTAATTATCCTTACAGATCGTAATTCAGTATACGGTTATATTTCCTACCCTATATTTTTTTTAGCGTCACCCTGAAGAGGGTGAATAACAACCATTGACATCCCTCGACCCTCGAACTCAAAAAAATCGCCCTTTTCCATGCATCTTTTACGCATCCTATTTCATTATTCCTCTCTCGTTCTGTACATTGTACAAAGAATACATTATTACTGCAAAATAGTAAAAATGAGATAAAAAAGAGGAATTATTCGTATTGTTAAGACGAGTTTATGAAACCGATAATATGAAAAATAATTGAAGAAGTCGTCTGAATGTGGCCGTTACGGCGAAACGAATAATTGATCGTTTGAGCCAATTATTCACTTGGAATAACTTCCATCGACTGAAGTTCACTCATAATTTGCTCGCTCGAAAACGCTTTGCGTAAACAAATATTTCTTACGTTTGACTTAACGAGGGACATTCACTCCTTAATTTCTTTCAATGACTTTTAACATGCCAAAACATATTTTATCAACGAAATTCAAATATCAAGAGTTACTTAAAATATCCTCATTAGTTATCATTAAAATTGATTATAAAATGTTTTACTTATTGCAGAACGAATTTAGTATTAATTGAATCATTTAGGGTGAAAAATATTCAATGGAGAGAAATTGTAATGAAAAAAGTAACAACTTTCGTTATCAATTCAATTCATCTGAGTCAATTTTCAGATGAATGAAAGTGTACGAGTGCATGAATGCAAAAAAACAGACGATTGCACGTGCGTCCCCTACAATCTGGCATAAAACGAGATTTCGAAAATCCGTTATTTAAATAAGAGAGAGCGAGAGAGGCGGCTGGCACACCGCATGCCCTTTCGAATGGGCTGAATAATTTTATAAAATTAATAGTAAAGGGTAGGTCGTTCGCGCTATTATGTTCGTATGCAAATAAGATAGTGGAGGGGTAGCATTGATGTGCTTGTGGTGGGGTCTAAAAGGGAGGGGTGAAGAACGAGAAGGGAAACTTGCAGGCTGCAAGGCATTAAAAACTTTCGAGATTTATAGCAGTGACGTATGTAGAAACCTGGTCTGGACTCGATTATGCGTATTTCGGGGGTGAAAATGGACCTTCATCATTTTTTGACAAAAAAAAAATACATGTCGAGCTTATGGAGGAAGAAATTTATGCTAATACTTTTTTGTGACCTATAAATATTCTCCATAGTTATAAATACACTTTTTCATAAATACTTTTCCAGATTGTATATAGATTACTCTTAATTGAGAAGCTTTTCAAAAATAAAATAATTGTGAATGGATGTTGTTGAGATTCTGCTATGCAAATGTTGGATATCAACTAGTTTTTAGGTTGTACAACTTGAGTATCTGGATCATAGCCCGGATGTGGATTCTAGATGGCAAACATACCAAGTATATGAGAAAACAGTAAACACAAGATTCAGGAAGTAGAGCAGGTGTTTAAGACATATCTGTTATATTATAATTAATATCTCTTGCATCTTTTACAAGTGACTATTCATTTCTCTCCTTATTTCCATTTTACTTCTGACCTATATATTCCGCTCCTATCTTATAAATATTAAACACCCAGGTAACTGAATTAAAGATTCACCATGGAACTTTTATCAATTTATAAATCGGTAACTGATGTGTATTTAACATTCAATATCTTAAATTAGGAAAGAAGTAAAGTTGTTGGCAGAGGAGGATCGTTTCAAGTCCAAAGTAAATCGAGCTGTTTGAGTAAACGAGTGAGCAGGTAGAAAAAAGTCAAATAGTGGAGAAAATAACGGTAAAGAGGAGGTACTCTAGGTGTAAAAAATTGGCAGTTTCACTTGGTCTGGAAGGCATACAATTTCTCATTTCATCGCCTCAATTAGCACTGGCTCGTAAAACGCACCAGCAAAAGACAGAGCGTTCTCCCCGGATCTTTATGATTGCTTCATTGGCCGTGCATTTCTGCACCTTTGTGCGAAGTCGGCGCGATTTTTTAAATGTCCGTTCTGCACTTTTCCACATATGTCGGTATGGTACCGGCGCACGCATCGACCTCGAGAAATAATTAGAGTTCACTCGCAGACATTCGTTAAGAAGCGAAAGATTGCTCGAGAATAATACGCGAGCGTTTTAACTTTTAGCCTCAGAAAATATTTCCAAGTCGAAATGATCCTTCTTCTGCTATGGCCGGGTTTTTTAGTCGTTTGGAGATAACATTTTGCGTGTGAATCATCTGGGAATCTAATTAAAGAGAGAAACAAGATTTCAACTTCATTTTCAATTATCCTTCAAGATAAATAATGAGAATGATTTTTAAACAAATTTTGGCATCGCTTGTGTTCCTGAATTCCCTCTTTCTCTAAATTCCCAGGCATTCCTGAACGCTTCCATTGTCTTCTTCCTCGAACCGAAGTCGTCGGTCGATCCGGACTTTCCTGAATGCTGGTAGATTCACATGATCGTTTTTATCGTTCACTACCCTCCAGTGAAAAAGGAGCGCGATTGGTCTCCTTTTTCGCCGCGGAAGGCCGCCTTGATAAAAATTGTAGGATTTACGAGTTGCCTTTTCGCGTACTCATTTATCTAATTATATCGCCTCTGATTCGGGACTCTTCTTTGGTGCTGATGTGGCTGTGGATGGAGAACTTTATCTCCTTATGGAAAGGGCTGTGGACCGGATTTTTCTCAAGTTCGTGGAATTCCTTGAGTTGGTTTTATTCAAGCTCTTCTCCCTGGTTATGCTTGTCCCCATCTCCTTCTTATGCCACTCTTGTTTTATTCTTTGGAACTCGACGAAGCCACAAGGTCCGCCGAACTCAATATCTTTTCTCTCTTTCTCGCACCAATCCCCTTTCCCTTGCGGACAAGATCCTCGTTTCTTTTCCTCGCGTTGTAATCGCGCGTCGGCTCGAATTTTCGTTAAATTTATGCAATTCCGCTAACTCATTTTTCATCATCTGTCTGCCTCTATCTGGCTCTCCCGCCCTTTCTCGCCTACCCTTACCTTTTCTGCGCCTTCCCCTCACTCTTTTGAGCTGCAACCAGTTGGTCGAGATAAATTTTGTGCGTCGATCCGCCGCTCCTTCTTCTTTCGCAGAACCCGTTGCTGAATCGAGTTGGTAACGCGATGCATTAAAACTGCGCATTCCACCTTAACGTCTGTTCGCGTTTTTATTTCCATAAGAAGCGACATGTCCGGCTTTCGACGCTCAAACGCAGCCAACTCAATTCTACCTGCCTTATCGCCTCACCATCTTCAGTTTTCATAATTGAGAAAGAAAGGGAACGAGACTGCAGACTCGGAGGGGAATTCACAATTCGCATAATAATGGGCCTTCTCTGTCGGTTATATTGTTCGCTCAAAAAATGCATTATATCAATTTTGAGTAATCGCATAGCACGGAAACTAAAATATGCTTGAAATCTTGCTCTTATTTTCAGTTTAGCAATTATGAATATCACTTGCTTCTTTTTGAAAATATCTGGAAAGATTTAAGATTTAAATAAATCTGAAGAGACCAACTAATAAAAAATTCAGGACTTGAGGAAAGAAGTCAAAGAAGACCTCGGATTATTTTCAGCAAAAAAGGGGTCTTGAAGAAAAGGAAGAATAAATTTGATTAAAGCCTTCAGTCTGGACATGGTGGATACCTCGCGCGAAACCCTTCGGTTCCGATTTCTGCGAAAGGACGAGACGAAGGACGTCGCCACAAAAGGGTATCTCGAATCTTCTCTCAAATCTCAGCTAAATCTCGAAAAATCCGAGCCAATTCCTTTCTCGGGGACGATTTCTGCAGATTTTTATTAGTATTTCTATACTCACAAATCGTCGAGAAAGAGAGAACGAGCGGGTGAAAAGGATCAAGGAGGGGGAGTCAAGGGATAAGGCCGTGTGTATGAAAAAAAGGAGTAGAGACTGGGGCCCCGCGGAATGATGAATCGTTTCTATTAAAATACTTTTTCGACGGCGAATACGGAATGGGCGTCCACCGGGAGAGCCGCGAGTGGATTTATTTACATATTTTCAATCTGGATTAAGAGGTATAGTCGAAGACAAGAGTGCTTCTATCCCGTATGGCGAAAGTACTACGGACCAATATCGGAGATCACGAACTAAATTACTAGATTTTTCAGTCGCGTCATCAGAAAAATTCAGAATCATCTTGGCAATTGAGAAATTGAATTTAAAGCGATTTTTAATGGGCGTTTATGACCTGATTTTTTGGGTTTGATTAATTGTTCTCTCAAAGAAATTACATAGAATGTTGTGAAGATTGAAAAGTTATTTTAATGATTTCAGTTTTTTGGGATAGTCAACTGTTTTGAACTTTTTAAAAAGAAAAATACACATTATCATCTACTGAACTTAATTTTTTCTTGTAAAAAATTAAGCATATCCTCGAACTGATTAGCTAATTAAAAAATAATCAAGGCTATGATTATAGGTGTCGTAATTGCTTGTTGTTTGCAATATCTAGGTAAGTTGGCAGGCAACTATCGCTTCAAATACTATCGCGTTCCTACTTTAGATACCTAAGTGTTAATGTGTGTCTAAGCGTGTGTTCAAATCACACACGACGGGACAATGTCGGTATAGTTGTGCGGCTCGCGCGACGTCCAGCCGGCCGTAATGTTAATGAGATCCAATTAATCACACGGGGAAGTGAATCCTAATGGGAAAACGTGAAATGCCTCGACTTTGTAAACGTTCCGTCTTCCTGGCGTCACCGATCAAGGCGAAAGTACTTCCGTTCGTACGGATTTAATTAAATCTATTAGGATTTCAAATCTAGAGACTCTACACTTACGTGTCTAAACTTTTAAATTTTTTCACATTCTAATCTTTTTAAATCTGTACTCAACACTGCCTAGAATTTAGAGTTTAGAACTTATATCACACCTTCTCAACGATTCTTCTAGTTTTCCAAACGACTTTATCGACCGATTCGCTTATTCCAGTTTTACAACATGCGCGCAGCACGTTTATATCACGCGAGATGAATCGTAAATAACGAGTCCGAGTTCTGAATAATCGCAACTAGCTTATGCAGAGACGGCTCGAGATTCTTTGAAACCTCAGGAAACGCATAAATTTACTCCATGAAGCTTTAAAGACAGATTTCTAAAAACTGCTTTACGGGAATGCTAATTCTAATTATATTATTATAATTTAGGATAACTTAGGAGCCTAATTAATAAATTGACACTTACGAAAAGCCATCTTATTAATTTATTCGGACATCGTAGTCTTACCTGTAACAAAGAGAAAACAATCTGATTAGCTCTATGAATTGTTTTTTAAAAAAGAAAGTTCTTAAAGATATTATTAAACATATATAATGTAGTGTGAAGAGTTGCAAAAGCGTATTATTTCAAAGTCATGTATGTTCCCCATTGAAAAAATGGTGTGCTTGTAAAATCGTTTCTAGCAGCGCATCCGATCACGTTCAGCGCGAGTCGAAGTGGCATGTAGATAATTATGGTGTTGGCATGTCACCCATGTCCTCCATATCCACCATGGCTCCAAGTCCTCCCACCATTTCCCAACATAACGTAGTTCAATTCCTCAAGTAATACCAAAGTGTTGATAATTTATTTGAAAGACGTGCGACGCACGTGTCCCACCTTCGCAATCGGGCTGCCACTGTCAAGCAGCGTATTCTGAATTTCGCGCCTTTTTCGTTGTTCCATTGTCTTTTCCACAGATCGCCTTTTTAGGCTCGACAGGCATCGGGAGCCACACGATGTTTATTAACCGGCACCCGTTCTGCGTAATTGGCAGGCATTTCAATGCTCGAGTCGCATTTTTATAGCCAGGGAAAAATCTGCCCCTCGCTTACGTCACACGCCCCTTTCCATCGACTATATGTTCCGTTAAGATTCCATATTAGTTGGAAATGGACAATTATTATGCAGTCCCCATTGTTTCTTCTTCCTGATCATCCTGCATGAGTCGATTTCGGAATTTCGAATTCTAGCACATCTACTGAAAAGCAATGACTCTTCTTCAGCCACTAATGGCAAAAGCTTCTTGCAGAATCAGAAAACCAGTTGCGTTTTTGCGTTTAATTTGCGTCAGGGAGGATTAACCGAGGACTGGAATCATATCGCTTTTCACGCGACATATCGGACTCGGGCTCTTACGCTCATTAGTTGGCTCTGAAGAGGAGTTTAGGAATCAGTGGCAACCGGAGCAAAAAGTCGTGCGCGAAACGCGGTAGTTGCAGGTTTCGAGGCTGTCGCCTCGACTTGAGGATAAAAGGGCCCCACGCGAGAATCGTGGCTAATGCACGGCGCGCCGTTGTCAGAGTTGGAGACTGCGCGAGAAACCATGCTAGGAGCGCGAATGATAAATGAACTCCTCTTAACCGCGAGCTCTCATATCGGTCGCTATTAACATAGTGCCGGATAAAGTAACGAATTTAAAAGAAATCCAATATAAAAGCCAAGGGAATTCCATCGGAAATCTTATCCAGGCGAGCTCTCGCTCGCAGTGGAGACTCCATTAATCACTGAGGTCTCTCTGTCCCTCTTCAGCCTCCAACGCCCGCGCTTTTTCCCTCTGCTTTAAACCCCACCCCCCTACACCCACTGAACCCCCTCGTCCTCTTGATTCATTTGTCTCGTATTAGCCGTTATTACCAGAGCTGAAAATTCAAATGGCCGACGGTAATGGCACTGTCCGGTCCGAACAAAGATAATACTCCTGCGCCGACGATCGAGATTGCGACTCATCTCGAACGCGGAAGAAGATCGCTCGACATTGATCGTTCCGCCTCGAGAAATTAGTCTGGAAAATCACGACAGCATTTTTGACTGTGTTATACTTATTACGTTTCCTTCCTAATACCTTTTTAATGTCCGGTTCTTAAAAAAGAACTCTTCCAAAAGCTTCATACAAAAGAGGCCTAGTCCTAACATTGTTCCAAGCCTAGCCAATCATTGTTCAGAAAAACACAGAATAATAAAACAACCAGCAGAAAGGATGTCGATCCACATTAGGAATCACGTCAGGTTGTTAGCCCACATGCTAGGTTATTCACTCACTTCCGGAATCCGTCATCAGTATCGACGCCCTCGCGTTTCTTCCTTTTTCTTCCGGGCCGCCATATTGCGAACAGGTGAGAACGAAAGCGAGAGAGAGGAAGCAGACTAGCGAAAGAGGAAGCGAGAAAAAAAGTTACTCCTGCAGATCCCTGACGGATCGGACTCGGTGGTCAGCGTGACTTTGACCGATAGCTCAGCGAGGGGCATACGTCCTGGTCGTTATCTTAATGTATGTGAAAACGGTGGAATAATTTCTGAGAAATAAAAGAATTGACGAGAAGGACGTCGTTAGTTGATCCGTTCTGCTAGGGTGGAAAGGAAAGGGTGGAATAAGAGGAATCGTGAAAAGAGGGACAGGGAGGAAGGAGAAGAGGTAGAGCCAAGAGGAACAAATGGAGTCCGACTCTGTGACAAACGAGCGGCGCGCCCCCGAAATGTCAGTCAACCGTTTGTACAGCCACATTCCACATTATACTTCACCTGATTTGAGCCGCCTTCCCTTTAGCTATCTAACAATGATGACTTTAAAGCTTTACGGAGTTTCCAGCCCAGAGATACTACTTTGACAGATGACCTTATAAGCCACGATCCCATACGACCACATTCCATACTTTGCTTAACTGATCGAGGTAGCTTATTTGACTTATTCACCAATTGATGACTTCGTTGTTATATGTACTATGATACAACTTCGTTGTATCATTCTTTATTCTCTAGTTTTATTACTTTCTTGCTCTATCATTCCTCCTCAAATCATCTTCTACTGGAGAACATCCTGGACATCCTCTTTTACGATTCCTTTGATGCATATCTGCATTGCTTAATTTAGGAATCGCTGCACCTGTGATTCATGAAAACCAATACATAGCAAAGATTTCCTGTGACCTTTAAACAGCACGAGCTTACAATTCCGAGGATATTGACCACGTCCCCCACCCGTAGATGACTCTATTTCTAAATCATAATCCATCATCATCCATTACCATGTCCAACTGGATATGATAATCTCACTCTTGAAAAATTCGTATTGATCTGGTTGTCAGTACAAGTATTACCATCTATCTCCCATCTTCTACATTCTATCATTTTATTCCTTATTCCTTAATGTATATCTGGCTGCTAATCAATATTCAGTTTCTCTATTCTAACATTTGTTTCAGATAAAGATGATAAGAGAAGTCGATTGATGAACAAACTATTTAACCTGACAAATCGTGGAGGTATTGAGTCCTCATGAATTGAGTGCTAGTTGTCTCTCCAGAAGGACTATGGAAAAAATCCTTGCGGAACTCCATGTCGGCCTTCGATAGTCAGTGGCGGTTGAAGGGTGAAGTCCAGTTCTCGTCGAAACAGGTAAGCGACTAGTCGCGCGAGCACGAACAACATTCCGCATGCTTCAAGTGCTTTCGACGAGCAATCCATAACCTAGTTCGAGAGAGTCGACGCTTGTTAAGAAATGTGATATCATTGTTTCCCTGGACGAACTTCCTTGATTATTTTTCAAATTCCAAGGGTTTCGAAACTCATTCCAAGAGTTGTAAAGGGAATACCATATAAAGCGATCAATAATCTAATGATGATGATGAATCTAAAGATGAAGCAGAACGAAAGGATGACTAGGAATAAGAAGTAATCATTTTTTGAATTCGATGATCTATAATGAAAATATTGAAGAATGCATGATTTCAACAGATCTATTCTTTTAGTTGTACATTCATTTTCTATTATATATTAAGCAACTGTTGATGGATTTCATTACTTAATTTGAGGAATTGGTCCAGAGATGTAGAAACGGTTAGACTTTATCTAAAGATTACTTTCGGATGAGGAAATCGGCCATGAATACTTTTACTCTCACTGATTGTTCTCGATGATAATAGCACAATGCTAGGATTTTTATTTTAGACCTTTACTTCTGAAAAATTATCTCAGAATATTGCGATGAATTATTCTTTCGGGTATGTAACTGACAGGGCTGTTAAAAGCGCTGCTCTAAATTCGAAAGTCTACTTTTTAATGCAAAATCTGCAACTGCAGTAATATCAAAGTTGTCTTAGAAGTCTGAGGTCTTCAGTTTCGTATTTGCTTGGGACTGAGGGACTCGGAACACTTTTCTCGATCGGCAGACAGATTACAGATTCGCTGAGAAGAGGAATGACAGGGCGCACAATTCCGAGGTGTAAGAGGACACCAAGGTGGGAGTTTCCAAGAGAGCTGCGGTCGCGACGTCTGCCTTTTAGAAAGTCAGCGACGGTTCAGTCGAGTCGCACTGCAATATAAATATTAATAATGACAATATCGTAATTTCAGAAACAATGCGCGCAAGCCACACCCGAACCACGCGACCTAGATACATACGAGCGAGTTATCGTCAACCCGGTCATGTGTAATACACTAGTATGGGTCCAGCGCAGATTATTTGCTCTCCACTTTTTAGATTACATGGTTCTTAATCCAGAATATAAAGTGCGATATTTTAAAATTCAATCATCGTAATGTTTTGAGAAAAAATCCCTGTTCCAAATTTCCCTCTAAATTTTGATCCATCTGTTTATTAGTCTAACTAGACTTGACGCCGTTTAAAAAAATAATCCAATTTCCCAGCGGGAAGTCGACTTCCGGTAGTGGGCGAACAATTAAAATGAAATTACAGCACAGCATATTTTGCCTCTACATTATAGATATTACGAAATTATGATCGATTGGTGAAATAAGTTTTTTATCTTCTGGAGATCTTCGTGTAAAAATGTCTGCTTGTGATTTATGCTGCCTATTGTCTACTGAAATATCTTATTGCATTTGTTTTAGAATGCAGCTGAGCCATGTCCGCCTTCCTGCTCCCAAAAATTTTCCGCAACAAAGAAACCTTACGAGTATTTTCTAAGTGTTTTATTCAATTTTTAATTGAGTTTTAAAGAAAGTTCAGACACTGCTCTTGGCAATGCTTTTCAGGCTCAAAAATAAAATTTACCAACGTCACGATTATGATTCACGAGCAGCAAATGTATCGATAATTATAGGTGTCGCTAGCATCGTTCATTAAAACGTGGGTATTAATAGCGAAGCATTACATATCTGTCATTATCGCTCCTTCGAACAATAACGGTGCTTAACTAATCGCATGAAAGTATCATTACAACATAATCAAGGCGGAAGACCATTGGACTATAAGTTCTTTAAAATCAACAATTATTCACGGATTAAATGTTTAACTTTCTCCTTAGACTTTTTTCCCACGTGAAGAACTAAATTCGCTGCATTTTAAAAATAGCAAGTAAAAGCATTTTAAAAATAGAAAATCATTTTTTTTCTGCTGAAATAAATTGAGTGACGATCGTGGCGGGTTTGATCTTCTCCTTATTGAGACCGAAAGGGACTGACGAGGCCTTCGTTGAGGCCCCACGGGAATTGAAAATCGGGCAACTTTTTCCGGGGCCCGCGCCTCAATTTACGACAAAACCCGACCAATCTCACGACGTTTTGAATTTCAAATTGAGCGCGCTCGAAAGCCGCCGAAGTTTTTCGAGGCGCGCGAAGAGGCGTCTAAATTTAAATTTACGATTCCGAAACCCGGTTCCTCGGCTAGCCGCTTGTCTCCGCGGTTGGGACTGTCTTCATTTCGTTCCGTGTCTTCGCGTCATTTAGCCCCGCCGTTTCCAGAAAGCTGTGTCGTTTCCGCCCCGCGGAATTCCGCGGGCGAGAGGATTCTCGAAATTGGCAGAACAAAAGACTCGAGTCGCCGGTTTTGCATCAAGTCCGCCAACAACGAGCTTTGTCAGCGACACTTTTCTTAGTAATTCTTCTATTTTTCAGTTCAGAGGAAAATAATAGTCAGGTTTAGTCGGGATTCAATTTAATGAGAGTCTGAATTAAATTTCTTCGAAATTTCGTGCTTTTGTCATGAAAATTTAGATTAGCGAATAGTAATTCGGTATTATAAAAATGATGCCAAATTATAATTCGGTAAAATAAAAATTATTTCAAACGGTAATTCGGGGATATAAAAATTATATCAAATTGCTATTCGGTCAACTGATTTTCGGTAAAATAAATAATAGGGAAAATGAAATTTGGGATATATTCATGCGCTCCCTAAAGAGTATTGTTCATGTTTCTAAAAGTTCTAAGTTGGAAGTGGAACAAAAGCTGATAGGTAGAGAGTATTTTCAATAGATGATTGACAATGACCTGGTCTCGGCCCTAAAGGTTGAGCGATTTATGATGTGGACGATCATCTGGTGACCAGATTAAAAGGACGACTCGAATGTGGCTTTTAAACCATAAAAAAACACTATTGAATGGTTTTGGATATAAAAAAACATCCAAGACTTCCCTGAATCCCATATTTCTCTACAAGATTTCTTACAAGATTTCTCTTATAAGGGTGTATAAAGTATATTGCCGAAACGTGCTTAGGAATTTTGAATTAGGGAGGAAAGGTAATAATAAAAAAGATAATAAAAGCCATGCAACATCTTCATCATGTTTTGCAACCTAAGAAAAACAAGCAACAATCGATCTTTCAAAGTCCATCTGTTGGCAAGGGGAGCGAGATATCGCCAGTTTGTCGCGATTCAACGTGCGGAGTTAATTTATCGCGGTCGCGGGGACACGGTCGAAGGTGGGGACAAGAGGTTGCAAAGAGAGAAGGTGGCAAAAGGTAGGGCTGGGGGGGAGAGATGGGGTGTCAAGCAGGGAGTAGTAGGTGGCAGAGGTGGTAGGAAAGAAGGGGCCAACGACCGAGCGAGCCACGAATTGTTTTTCCGTGGCACGCGCTCGCTGCTTGATTGTTTTTTTCCTTTTCGTAATAATGAGCGGCGCGGCGCGCCGGTCGGTGGTTACTCGCATTTTGATTATTTGGCAATAAGAGCGACTATCCTTACACTCGGAGGTCGATTTCGTGTCATCTGATCCGCTTTTCACCTGGTACTTTAATTCCCTAAGGCCATCGACCGACTCGACCGATCCTCGTCAGCACTTTCGCGATATTTCTCGACTTTTGATCTGCGATAATGAATTCTAGCAAATTCGGCAATTAGACTGATACGTGACAATTTTTGTCTTTAGCTAGTCATTTATGTCGAAACTCGCATATTATTAAACGTTTTCTCACGATTGGCATATTCTATCGATGTTGGAAGGTGTGAGTTGAATCTTTTTCTTGAAATTATTTCAAAAGGATTTGCACTGGGGATCGATTCTCTTTTTTTAATTCTGACTAAGCATTGCTGGTCTATTTGGCAATCACGAAGGTCAACTCTTTTAGACAAGTTGGTATTTAGCGCCATGGTCCACTTTGCGTATTTTTAATGCGTTGCCTTGTTTATTTTAATCCATCTGCTTTGCGACAGACGAAGAGACTTTGATCGTCTTGATAATAAAGAGAAAAATAGTGATGCGATTGTTCCGAGAAACAGCCGAGTGACAAAGCTGGTATTTTCCAAGGTTATATGGAACATGATATTTTTTTGATGATAAACAATTTAGTTTCAAAGATATTGAGTCAACCTCTGGTACTAAAAATTGCCAAGTCAAATACCAGTCTCCATAATCCTAATTCTAATTTCTGATGTGAAGAATAGAGCTAAATTGTCGAGCCTTCTACGGAGCTGAAATCCGATTACGCATTATGTGTCTAAATAGTTGCGACGAAGTTATATGTATGCAAAATTGTTCGCGTAGTGCGAGAACGTGGGCTCGTAGTACATAAATATAACATGGACGTGAATATGCATCAGTGTGAGGGTATATAGTATGAAATGAGGGGAAAAAAAGACGCGAAACGAGCTGCCGGGGACAGCTGGTGGCAGGAATGTGGGTTAGGCTCCCCATAGGTGGGCCGCTCTAATTATGAATTAATTCCTGAATAACGGTCGAACTCGTGCGACACTCGAACCACGGACGAGGTGTTCGAAACACGAGCTTCCAGAGCAGAGGAGAGAGAACGAGAGAAACCAGAGAGAACCGGTCCGGAATAGAGCGAGAGGGGGGTGGGTGTTCCGGAAGTTCTACTTCTGCGGAAGTTCCATCATCACGAACCTGTTTTCTTTTCGGATTACAAATCGAAAACAATAAAAAAAATAACCAAAAGAGCAAAAAGTTTTAAGACCTTGAAAGATTACAGCAATAGGGAGAAAATATTGGTGCTTGGAGCCGGGGAGTATAATAAAAACAGTGGAAAAGGGTATAAAAGAAATGGTATTAGAAGGCGATTCGCATGCACTGGATGTCGTTTAATCTGCTCGAAAGTAATTAATAGTGGAGGAACTCGTGACCAAGAACACTCCATCAATTAATACCTCCGAAGGGAGGGTCGAAATGGAAATGAACGCTATCATTTTCACGGGACCGTCCGCTAGATATGATCAAAACACGGGGTAGTTCTGTTCTGATCATGAGAAATTTATACATTAAAGACGATCGATTTCTAAATAACATGTCTTGTTTAATGATCTCGTTTTAATGAGGAGATTGAGGAATATCCTTTCTCGAGAAATTTGTTGTTTTGATTTATGTCAGAGATTTTTCTCTTTTTAAATTTCGACATTAAAATCAGGGAATTTTGCTAATAAACTAGTGGGCTGAAATCTGTTGTATGAGTGTCGAGCAGTTAGCAATTAAGAGTTCGAGTTCTTCAGAAATGTTTATGCATCCTGGAAATTGCATTTCGACGCCGCGCGCCGGATCGTTAAAAGGGGCCAGTATATCTGTATGCATTTTACAGCGAGCGTCGCGTTCGAGGAACGCGAAACGAAGGGTTTTTTCTGCTCAAGAGAGAGCGAGAGAGAAGAGGAGCGAGAATAAGAGAAGAAGCTACGAGATCGGCAGAGAACGACGTTTAATGGCGATTCACGTCGATAATTAAAATCGATAATTATCGCGAGTTAATAACTGGTCGTTATCGTTAAGGCTAACGAATAGGATTCGGTGTCTCGGACTCCTCTCGTATCTTATTTTCCTTTCCGTGCGCGGGGTGGGTGTGTAAAGACATGGCAGGGAAAAAAATCGAAAAAAGGGATATAAAAAAAAGGAGGAGAAAGAAACTGAGAGAAAGAAATGAGAGAGAAAGAGACAAAGAGTGGTCGGACAGAAAAGCAAAGTCACCGGTTTAAATTGAAGAGAGCTCCCGCCAGGGGAACCAGACAGGCGAGCCTATCGGTCAACTCCAATAGTTATAAATATATAGCACTCCGCACTTTGTCTAAAGTCGCCTCAAGGTTCGATCCCAAAGAAAATCCTGTTTTCCAACATGAGAAAATCGAAATTCCCGTCTCCGGGAGTAATAGTTTTCTTGAAAAATCAAAGAGTTCTCGAGTTTCTAAGTTTCTATATCCTGGTTTTGCAACAGAGTCATTTATAATTCTTGGTTTAATATGCTTTTTCTTGCTAACTGCAATTCTTTGACCTCAAATCTAGTTGATAACATAATTTCCTAGTGGACAATTATTTACTCAATCTTATCACTGGAAATAGATTTACTATCAGCCTCGTTCATTAATTAACTTCGTCCTAAATATTTAATGATCTATCTCAATTAAATTGTTACCAGAAATCAAGAATAATATAATCGGAGGGTGGATCAAGAATTTCTCAATGTCTCGACCCTTGTTTGAGAAGATAAAAGTATCTTCGTGCACGACTGTACCACTTCGGGGCAGGCAGTAAAAGGTCTAAAGTTTTTAATACTTTCAGTTGTTTTTATGGCGGCTGGCATTTGCTCCTTTTTATTGTTCCCTGCACGATGCGTGAGAGTAAGTGAGAAGTTGGTGAAAACGAAAGGAGAAAAGAGGCAAGCGAGAGAGAAAGGTAGAAAACGAAATATAGAAAGAGAAGAAATCAGTCAGCCCTCTCTGATGTATGACTTTGCGGTTCGCGTGAAAAAAATCCCATAAACCAGTAAAAAAGCATCGGTCTTTGGGCCAGAGGGGTCGAGGGACCCACGAGGGACCTCATCCCTCTCCCCAATGTATCGCCAAAGGAATTCCTCTTATGACGAACCATACGTGATTTTCTTCCCTCTTTCTTATTCTTCATCTTCTTCCCTCGTTTCGAAACCCGCCCTCGGCCCTTTCTTCCCTTTCTTTTTTTTCCTCTTCTTCTTTCCTCTTATTCCTTCTCTCATTTCTTTTTCCTTCGTTTTTACCTCTTCGGTTTAACCCCCTCTCGTTTCCACTGTTCCATTTTTATCGTTTCATTTTAAATGTTCCATTTTTCACTTCTGGCATTTTTTTCCCTTGATTTTTGATGTCAGACGTGGCTCGTTTTTCCTCCTTTCTGCGAAATTTGCCTTACGAGGGTGAATCGCGTTACTCTTTATAACCTTCCGCCGGTTTACTTCATCGACGCACGGAAAAACGAAGAGAGAAGACGTCAAGTGACAAACGAGAGACACATGCGGCATCTTCGTGTTTACGCTTCGTTGTTAATGCGTCTTTCGAGAGCGAGAGAATCCACTGCGAAAAACATCGACCTCTTTTATCTCGAGCCCGATGGATCTGCACGGACGTATCGTCACTGACCAAGTTTCGAAACGCTTATTATAATTGACAGTAATAATGATAATTGGTATTGTCATAAAGCACGTGTGCACAAGCTAACTGATCCGAACTCATTCTGCAGAAGACATCCTACCGTTTTAAATGAATTTTTGAAAAATGCACCCAAATTACGTGACAATTAAAAGAGTAATTAAGCCGACTATTATTATTATGGGAAAATTATTATTATTATGGGAAAGGCCTATCAGAAAATTTGTTATCTATCAACTGATATTCATCAAAAGAAATTGCAGAAAACAATAAACATCGAGATCATCGAAGCCATTAAAATATTTACAAATCTGACGACCTCAAAACACAAAATATTGTTAAAGCTCTTATATCAACATTTTAAATGAATGAGTCGCAGATGGTTGTGTTACAATGCAAACTTTTGTCGACATTAGTAACAACAATGTAGCTGAGGGTTACCAAACAGTCGATCGTGATCGGTATGAAAGAATTTGCAGGTGCAGTAACTGATTAAATGACGAAAGAATGTCGTTGATTATTATCAAATTGGCAAAATGTATTTGCAGTTATGCCAGATTACGTAAATCTAGGTTTATAATTTTCGATAAAAAGACACATGAGAAAAAGTGGTGCTACCTCGGAAGGCAACAAAATAAAATAAATGAAATTGAGGAACAGTTAGGTTGTCAACTTTCTTAAGCTCGAAGGTAATCAATTCAAATACAGAATTATAGAATGTTCGAAAAAGTGCAAAACAGCAAAAAGTTGCTACTTGATAATCTTGATATAGAGACTAGCTATTGACAAAGTGCATTGGTTTAATTAGACACGCGATGTTTATCCATCGAGTTCAGATAACAGATATAGAGTTAAGATTAAAGAAAACCTCGTGAAATTTGCAAGTAGTAAGTTTAGCTTGTTGAAATTGTGCAATCTTGTAAAAAAATGTTCTTTCTCAGCGAACTTTCGAGGTGGAGAGCAAGTCCAGTAAAACGTTGTTTGCTGTGACAGCGACATGATTATCAACCTAACTTACGATACCATTACTCGGACACGTTAATTTAATCCATCGATTTGGCAAACGCCGACTGCTTCTCAACTAGTGAGTCACGTGACACTCTGACTGAACCCAGTGTCAGGAAGAGAGAGGAAGTAATTGATTTAATTGGTCCTGAGGTTTTTTCAGCTCTTATATTATTCTGATTTTTGGCAAAGATTATGTCAGATTTGATATAAATTAAAACTACGAATTGTCAATCACAAAGAAAATGATGAATTATTAAAAATGATAAAATAGATTGGTTTCAGAAAATGATTTAAATTCTAATGTGCTACTTTGGGCATAGATCAAACTGTCGTTAAAAATATTTTGACATTTTGAGAAATGAGGATCGTTTCTCTGGCTTAGAAATTGAGCAAAACCCTCAGGGAATTCTGGCAGAATACAGATGGTTAGATTGTGAAATATAATCCTTGGAAATAAGTTTGAAAGCTTTGTGATGATTTTGTAAGATTGAATAGATAATTATATCGAGTGGGATGAAATGTTTATTTCCCACGATTTCTAGTAAAATTTTATATTCCTTAATTTTGAAATACAAGTTATTCAAAGGGATTAAAGTTATAAAAATTCCAGTATGAGAAATTCACAGCAAAAAACCCAAAAAAAACTCTCACAAAGATCAACTTTTCTCATTCTCTTCCGTTTGTTCATTCAATATCACGTTTCCTTAAACGTGCCTTAATTTCACAATTTTTTACGGCAATTCTTCCCCTATTTGGAGCGAATTCTCCTGGAATTGCCCTATAAAAACGACATCCGGATGTCGCGCGACTTCTCTCGCGCTTAAAGGACATTACCAAGAGATTTGTAAAGGCAAACATCGCCACGGTCGTTTATTAGATTAGTGGAGAGCGAGCGTGTGCTAGAAAGAGAGAGGGGAGAGATAAACAGAGAGAAAAAAGAGGCTGGCTGGTAGCACTGAAGTTGTAAATTCACAATTCTTTAATCTCGGTAAACCACCACCAACCCCCTCCCCCCATTTTTCTCAGTACATGGGATATCTTAGAGGCCTTAGGGAACCAGCAGTAAATCTCGCGGACAAACAATCATAATTTTCGAAGAGCTAACAAAAACAAGAGACTCTTTAAAGAGAGCCGATGCCAAAGCACCATGAAATGCGGCCGCCTCCGCGCCTCCAATTGTTTCGAGGTTTCCTTCTCTCCGCCCCAACCCTTCCCACAAGTCTCTCAACCGTTTTAGTTTTACTACCCTGTCGTTTCTATACTTCTTCCAATAATTCTCTCTTAGTGGATATACATCACTTATGAGTAATTTTAATTATTTTTTTAATTTATTACAGTATTATTACAGTACGTGCTCTATATTATAGCCAGAAAGATAAAAAAAAATACTTTTCATATGCAAATCGTTCCCTAATATACGTGATTTTTCGGATAAGATATGTCAAGAATGTCAAAGTTCAGAAATATAGATAAACTCTTTGCTCTCATCTGTTTTCCAGATGTTGTCGTTTTTCGTGAGAAACATGAGCACGAGGTAAACGGATAAGTCGGCACACTTTGTAAGAAATAAAGAAACTTCCAGAAGAATTTTTTTATTAAAAATCTTTCTTTCGGTGCTCTTTAAAATTTATCGTTTTTTTATTTCGTAATTCGGGTCGATATAATATTTGTTTGGATCGCCAAAATTTGTTTGCATATTTAATATTACAACCATCGGAATAAATTATTTTCGAAACAGTTAGGATGATTGAAATATAATACTTGTTATATAAAAAAGTGTCGATTTGTTTAAACAGATCAACATTTTTTGCGTCGAAGATTTGAGGATATTGTAGAAGGCGAAATTACTTGTTTAAAAAAGGTCAAGGGTGATGAAAAGTGGACATGGGGTGTGATTTATACCCAAACGTCACTCGATATCTCCAACGAACCAAATAAAAGGAATATCGACAAGCCCAATTGGTCACGTTCGAAAAGACTTGAATGAAAAATGAGAAAACTAACAATCAGAACTGACAAGAGAGATTTTCGTAAATTTTTGTGACGTCAAAATCTATAGGTATATGAATCTGAAACTGTTTTATTTTATTTTATCTTATTTCTCAAAAAATCGCCAAATTTTCAATTTTTGATGCCCGGAGATTAATTAAAAGATTTAGAGATTATATACGTATTTTTTGATCGCCTCTGCCATAAACCTTTTCCACGAAGCCTGGAGAATCCGAGGAACCCATATAAAGCGTGACTCGGTTTTATAACTCGTATGGTTCCTGTCGCGGTAAAGCTCTTAGAGCGCACTCAATTTTGGAAGAAAACGACAAAAACATCCGATTTTACAGCGAGTCTAGGTCTAACATGAGCCCAATAAAACCTACAGCTAATTCGACTACGAAATTCCGAGATTATGAGAAATTTCACATTTTTGGGAAAAACATGAGATTAACTCTTAAGAAATTTAAATGATTCGTATCTGCCGGAATCTCATAAAAGTAGTCGACCTGTTTTTCTTTATGTGCTTTTTACGACGTTTCTAGCATCTTCTGGGGAATTAAACCTAATCTTACGAAACTGATGATGGAATTTTCTCATGATTGAAAGTTTTTTTAAATATTTAATGGACGATATAAAAAATAAGATAAATCTTAATCTGTGAAAATTACAGTAAATTTATAAAATTACTTTAACATTGATATGATATCTAAATTATATTCATTAATATTGTGTACAACATTGCGAAAATTATTTGTTTCTGTGAATAACACTTCACCACTTGATTTCAGTTAAAAAGGTCGTAAATCTTTGTTCCCTGCTCAGATGCTGCGAAATAACATACGTCGGCTTTTATGTAACTATATTCTGCGGCTTGATTTGTATTCAATAAAAGGTCTGCAGTTATTCCAAATTTAAAAAATCTGATAAGTATGGTGAAAAGTTCCTTCCAATGCGAGAAAGAGAAAAGGCGCGAAAATATCACATTTGAATTGCAACACAATTTTCAATACTAAAATAATAAAATCTCACTTCATCAGATGAAACCGAACTTTAATCATCACATAAACTTGCATCATAAAAAAAGACTTTAATGAAGAAACTCCGTATATGAGAAATATTTATCGGTTCGAGATAAAGAAAAACGTTATTATACGTTTATCAGAATTTACCTCAGCTTCTCTTAAAACCTTACTGTTTTATTGCTTGAAACTTTTACTACTTTATCACGTGTTAACCAATTTATGACATCCTTGCATGAATAAATACTTATGCTCATGAGAATTTTTCAAATTTCAATGAAACTTTAACATTCCATCATTTCCGGTAAGTAAAAATGTATGCTTCAAAGAATACGAAATTTCTGATGACCTTTCGAGTATATATTACCAGAATAATAAATATTTAAGCCAAAAGCTTCCATTCTCTTCAACTTAATCAGAGAGTTAAAACTGAAGCAAACTCAGTGTTGTTCTTCATGTTGGCAATACTCTGAATATTGTCAAAATGGCAGCAACTTTTCACACACTTCCTTTTTCAACCTATGAGTAATCCAGTTTCCCCTCATCTACTACTGGCATTTTCCTCATTTTTTATCACTTGTTTCAAAAGCACCGCTTTGCGACCTTATCCATCATTTCCATGAAACTGCACCAGAGAACTAAACCAGAGCTCAAGAAGAGTCCATGTCGCCTGAATGTGAAATTGCGAGCTTGCTGAAAAAACTCGTCGTTTCCCAGAAAGCATCTTTGAATCGCAAAGCGCGACACATCCGTTCCTCACCAAGCAATTCAACAAAAAAAAAGAACAACCAACCACAAAGAGGGACCATCACGTACCTCGCGAGATTCCCGGTTTCTTCCACGTGGTAGCACTACACCATAGTTTCTTCCTCGAAATCTCACTTTTTACTGCACCACCTCACGCTGAATCTCTTATTAAATTCAACTTTATTCAATTTTACTGAACTCAGTTCAAATTTATTGAACTTAATTCATTTGAACTTAATTCATTTGAACTTAATTCAACTTG
This sequence comes from Synergus itoensis, assembly GCA_904066005.1. Lineage (NCBI taxonomy): Eukaryota > Metazoa > Arthropoda > Insecta > Hymenoptera > Cynipidae > Synergus > Synergus itoensis. The sequence continues at coordinate 2,646,812 of CAJFCP010000098.1, forward strand.
AACTTCTTCAATTCAACTGAACTTTGCTCAAATTTTTTGAACCTTTAACATTTTTTTCACACTAGATCAAAATCTCACCGGTTAATCGCTGCACTACCGTCTTTCGCGCACCGCGTCTTCCGGAGAACATGAGACACTGATGGAAGTTGGGGGAGCGGGAAGGTCGTCGAAAAAAGAGTCGATGTTCATCAGAGATGAAAATTGCAATCCGGAACTGAATTTGGTATCCAGAGCCATCAACCAGAGCCAATTTGTGACTGGTGAACACTTTCTTTTTTCATACAGTAGAACTCCTCGTAGGTGAAGCCCTCATAGTCAAACTCCTTATAATCGAACTTCCGCTCACCCTCTTTTAAAGGTCCACGCATTCACTACTCCCACTATTATGACCGGAAGTTCGCGGATCCGGACCGGCAACGGATTCAACTTCCGAGACGACGAGCGCGGCTCTCACCTCGACGGACGAGCGACGAAAGCCGAATTGTCCCGGCTTCGCGACTCGCGCGTGATCGGGGGTGACGATTCACGGGCACCAGTAGCCAAGAACCGGGTGGGACGGCGGCACTTGGGGCGTGGGTGGGGGTGGAGGACGATGCCAAATGTGGAGGGGATCCTGAGGAGGGGGCTTCCTCAGGGTGGGAGGGACTATCCGTTCCTTACAATCCTTCCAAATATCCCCTATCTCCGAGAAACACCAAACACTTGAATTTTCAACCCAAGAGGACAATTTTTCATTAATCAATTTTCGGTCATTTATTTCCGTAAAAATAACCAGAAACTTGTTTCTCAAGATATTAACTCATTACACTGAAATAAAATCAAGAGAAATGACTCTACTATTGATCAATAGAATTTTTATCTAATTACTGTTTCATTAATTCAAAATTTTTCAAATTTTTTTCAGTTACGGGAAATTAATTAATATTCTTATTCAACTTGTTCAATATAAATTACCAATACGAAATAAATTAATTAATTATAATTTCACTCGGAGAAATTCCAAGATAATCTACGCCGCATTGTTTACAGTGTATTGTTCCCAGGTAATTAAATTCAGTAATGAATTGTCAGGGTATTCATTCAGGTCAATTACCTGAAGGAATGTTTGTCTACTAATTCAGCAAAAATTAATTTTTGAGAGGAATGTGTGATTTTCATGAGAGGGCAAAAACACGTGGGCAAAGTATGCAGCCTGCGCAAGGCGACGAATGCGCGTAGCTCGAGTGGCGCGGGATGACTGAAATTCCCCTCCACCTTTAATATTAGATGTGAGAGGGAGGGTTATTCTCCCACCTTGAAGTCTCCCCTCTTTTGGCTTCCCCACTACTGCTAAATGGGGATACATCAGAGTAGCCCCGCTCCGCCCCTTGGAAGAACTTGGCTCTTTCTCTTCTCACGTGCTCCCTCCCTTTTTTTCTCCGTCTTTGTTTCTCTCCTTTGAGAGATGACTCGATCTCACGTTAGAGGAGACTGAGCACCGCCTCGGTGTTTTTACCCTGCGTAGAAGCGAGATTTTACTACGAGGTCCACGTGCTTGATGGGTGAGGGTTGAAGAGGGGAGATGTACGGGGGCGAGAACCTACCCTAAATGGGGTGAAAAGGACGTCCAGTGAGACCCCGACGGGGGTGGTGGATTCTGCCCACTCTTGAGCCGCTTAGGAGCGGTGCTACCCTCAGTGCAGAATGACCACTCCCATTTTTTCGAGGGACAATTGGAAGAATGGTTTCGATGATTTGGATGCATGAGGAATTGAGGATTAAGAATTTTAGATTAGGGCAAGTGGCAATGGTGCGGTGGGATGGATTTTGGCGGGAAGAGGCTGCTGCTCATTTGAATTCGGTGTGGCAGATGGGGTTGACGTGAGCTGGGGGAGATGATTGGCTTGTGATTTGGGAATACGGATCTATAATATAAACTTGCTGTATTGGAGGACATTTTTTAGGTATTAAAATATTCAAGTTACTTCGGAGTTGCCTTTTTTATTGATATATACCGATTCTCTTTGAAATCTCTCATTATTTGTTCAGCATTTAGGAAAATCTTACATTTTCTGATTTTTTAGATTCTACATTTTGCCTGATTTTTTAAGTTGCCTGATCAGAGAGAAAAGTTAAATTTAGATGGGTTTATTTACAATTAGATGGGTTTTAAAGTTGAAGCGAAATAAATTTTCATTAATTGTCCGAGGTCAGATGTTTATTTAGAGATATCTCGACTTAAAAGGATATAATTATTCATTAATTGACTGAGAGGTTATGCGTTGATTTTCTAAATTACCGTGTTGAGAATGGACAATTGACTTTTAACGAAACCATCACATATTTATAGATCTATAAAAAGTATTTAAAAAACAAAAACAATTTCCAGTAAAAATATACATATAAATAAAAAACAATTGTTCTCCGACTCAAGTTCACATTCATGTAATATTTATGATTGGTCTCATATATTCGAGGAATATATACACATACGTCTCACACAGATACGATTTTCCATGGTATAAAGCGATTTCTTGAAAGACAATGAGCCATTTTAAGCGCTCTTTTATAATATATTCTCAGTAAAAGAATAGACAATTTTATTGCCTCCAGGCTCTTAAGAAAACAAAGAAGATTAAAAAATTATGCCAACATGTGGTGCGTATTACGTATTTTCAATATTATAATTTATGCATTCGGTATTAGATATTTTCATATGAATGAGAATTAATTGTATAATTATTTTCATTGCACGTCTTATTAAATTATCAACACTAGAAATCAATCAAGAAACAAATCGAATGATTGTATATCTGATTATAGAGCGAAATATTAAAAATAAAATTTTGTAATGAACAGAATGTATAATACATTTTTAAACTGCGAATAAAGAAGTAATTTCCGGTCTGCAATTAGGCTTTAATTAATTCCTATAGTAATAGAACATAAATCTTGTAGTCAAAGCGTTCAAACTACAAAAGACAATTGTGAAACTTATACTCCCTAAAACGTCATTTCTCGACGGGGGTTTGGAAGGGGTAGGAATTAATTTCGATAAATCCTTTATATCCCTACCGAAATTGTGCGAGGGCCACAGGTAATATACCGTTTCGCTCCATCACTTCCCGCTTAGGGGTCAGGTAATTCGTAAAAAGTGGAATGTGGGAAAAAGCGTTTGCAACCCGTTAGGTGAGCGAAAGGGTTGAGGTTCGGAAATAGGTCAGATTAGAGGCTCTTTACAGTTTTCCTTAAAGAGCCCTTTAGCTTCAATATATAAAGTATCGCGTTTCCGTGATCGATTTCAGGCAGCTAATAATAGAAAGAGAGAGAAACACCAATTTTTAGGGTTTTATATCTGGGTATAAAATACACACACGGGTTTGATATTTCCGGGGTGGATTTGTGGAGATAGGTGGAATTGATTCTCATTTAGAAAGAGGTGGATGTGTTCAGCTTGCAGTCGAAATTTCAGCAAAAGGGTTTTTTCGACGTGGGACTTTGAGGGGCCGTGTGAGAAAACCATTAGACGTCAAAACTCGAAAGAGGCACCCTTAAATAACAGACCACCGGCCCGCAGGGGAGAATTTAAAAAATGCGATATTTTCGTTTTCAGGTACGAAGCGCGCGTCGAATGAGAATCCAACCCTTCGGCGAGAGAAAATAATAAGAGAGACCCGCAGACAGAGGAATATAAATTTCAACGCTCTGCAATAATGCAAAACGCTGCGGGTATTAAAACTCGCGATTTATGTAGAACTATCAAATTCATGTAGCTTGTAATACAATGCGTTCATTTTCATTTAATTTGTGAAGGGAATTAGTGCAGATAAATTTTTCAATGAAGGGAATTAACGTTAATTTATAGGATTCTCCAGTCCCTTGATATTCTGTGAACGCCCTTTTAATCCTTTGTAATCGATTAAAAATTAAATTGCCTCGTTTTATCTAATTTAAAATATGAATAGAAACCCCGATTTCAATTTCCTTCCTTTCACTCACCCTTATTTTCTACGAAAAAAAAAAACATATCTAAGTTTTCGACTTGGAATCGGAAAGTTCACGGTGTCGATTATACTCTCAATTATCTCCTCTCCTTCTATTATTCACGGTTCACGCTCGCAGCTTCAATTATGTACAAACAATTTCGATATGGGCTGCAGTAGCAGTGGCTGGTTAGTTCTTGGTTGCCGATAAAGTAAGAAAGGCGTCAACAGATCGTTAGGTATAAAACTCAGCGGGCAAGATCATTTCCAGTGGAAGGAACCAGCTGGTTCGATGAACGAGAAGAGAAAAGGAGAAAGAAAGAAACACAGAAAAAGATTGAAAAAAAAAAGAAAAGAAGAAAGGGTTAAAAATTTCGACGCGGAAACGAAACCGAGGGTCGCACCCCGAGGAGGGACGCAACTCATTCGTTTTCTTTTCCGTCCCTTGTGACAAAATCATGAAACCACCTTGGACACCCGACTCTAAAATTGTACGTTTCATCCTGCAGTTTCTTCAATTTTTTTCTTGCACTGCTTCTCCGCTTTCTTTCGAGACATCCCACTGAAGATGGGCACCCACCATATGGCCCGAGGCGCATATAAAAAAATTCATATTTCCAGTAGAAGGGCTCTGAGTGCGGTATTTTTAGCGCGGGAGTTTACCGCAGAGTTAAAGCTCTTTGTGTTTTATGATTGCGCTTCGTTATAGTTTACGGTTATGAGTCGTTATCGATGCAGCGTCTGAATGCTTTTATTTCCTCATTTTATTTTAACTTATTCCTATAAATTCCCAGACTGGATTCTTATAAAATATTTCAAAAAACGCTTTTAACGTCAAGTTCTGGACTCCTTTTTTGGATCTTGAACAGGGTTTTAATTAACTCCTTTTTTTTATCATTACTTTCGTTACAGGATAAAAAAGATGAATGAGTCGATGTGAGTACTACCAAGGTAGGCTTTAACAGATTTCTATACCTGCATTTGAGTTACTATAGGACAACATGTATGTAACACAAGCTATGCATTGACCAGCATACATACTCGTCCGACATGGAATGTGGTCTGCCAGGCGCATTACATACAGCCGCTATAGTTCCCGATTTTTATTATTTCATAAAGCATTAAGTATAATATCCGCACGCACTTAATGGAGTGTAGCTCGTTGCAATATTCCAGTTCGTGGGTGGATGTGGCCAGCAAAAGGCAGCCGATCGGTTGGTAGGCTGCCAGATAGATACGCTCCTGGCTGGTCGGGCTCGCATATTGTAATTACATGAATTATTATTTCATTTCATGTTGGGGATCCGTTCCGCCTGCCAACCCCTCTTGCCCTCACTTTGTATGCACTCCTGTCCTCTGCAGCTCCTTCTTTATCTACCTTTGGTTGTCTCTTGTTCTCTTTCTCTCATACATTCAGAGAACAAGTGTCCACCTGCATCTAAACACACCATTTGCTTTCGATATATTCTGACGAGTTTTAGAAGCTCCAACCACCCTTGGCGATTTTTAATATCCGGTAGATTCAATTAAGGATTAATTGCATTTCAAACTGAAATATTGTGTTTTAGAGCATCAGTTTCTATCCAGGATAACAGTGGAAAAGTCACAGTTGATCGAGCTCTCTTAAATATAATTGACATAAAGTGAAAGATGTAGGAGTGATTGACTGTCTAGATGATTCTTTTTATTGGTGGCTACAGTCGAATACTTGTCAGATAATTTTATATTTTATCTAAAGGTGAAAGAACCGCCTCCATTCTCTCAAGTTGTAAATCCCGAAAGCCATAAGATCAGATCATTATTATTTAAACAAAAGATCTAAGAAAGATAACAACTCCTTTTCAATTTTAAGATACTCGTTAAGGACGTTAAGTAAAACTTTGCATAGACATTAATAGTATTTTCCAATAGTAGATGATTAGATTTATAAATTTAACATTTCCTTATTTAAACTTCCAATAACTATTCCAGGTTTATAAAATAAAAATCCAAAAGTAATATTCAAAAACTCAGCCTAGTGTTTCGAAAATTCAAATACAATAAAAAATAGGATGAAAAAGTTACTCGATTCCTGTAAGCCCCGATTGAATCGGTAAAACCTACATGAAAAAAAAAAACACGGAGCAGAATGACAAGCTTAAATCCCTCATCCCGAATAAAAAGCAACCCCGTGTGGATTAAGAGTATCAAAAACTCGAAAAGCCGTTCCACGACATGAATTCGATTGTCACCTCTGCAGCGATCCACGTGAAAAAGATTATTTCCCCAAACGACAAATCCAGCCTCATCACTTTTATTGTACATTTATATACAAACACAACTGTAGGATTTTATTCTCCTAAATATACAAAGAAGAAGAAAAAATATATATAATTATACATATAAAAAGTGGATTGCAAAATAATTGAGTGTTACATATGAATACGTGCAAATCGAAATAAATATTTGTAATTTGAAATAAGTACTTGCAAATAGAACCGAATGTGTATAAGTTCATGTAAGATTGTAGGAGCCAACCAATGTCCGAGCATTGACTAGGACTGGTTTGCGATATGACTCACATAGGTAAGGAGGTTCGATCGTATTTGTGCGCTCGTATATCAAAACCAGTAGGCACCCCCGACATTGCGATCCTGTGTGCTTTTGTGCCTTTTTGTGTGTGAGTGCCTCAGAGCTCTCACGCACACGCGTATGAATGCACCCACACACGTTTAGATGATTTGATTATGTATGTGTGTGTGCTCGCATGTGGCGGCTTGTTTTTCATTTTTGCAGACTACCTTAAGTCTAAGTCGTTCTATTTAAGCGAGCACATGGAATTAAGTAACAAGGCGCTGTCTTTCAACGCCACATCCGCCTCCAACCTCGGATTCGTACTACACGATGGACACATGATAATGTATCTCACAATTTCAACGGAAAATTCAAAGATGTTCGGCGACAATTTATCATTTTTAGCTTCCAAAGATTTTTTTATTTGCAGCACATTTGTAAATGGTATTTATATACAAATATATATTTAATATTTTATATTAAATACGCTTTATACGAAAGTTATGCATTCTATGCGGAAGGTTGCAATTCCTTGCAGGAAAAGTGAAATAGTAATTTAAATGTAAATGAGAATTTAACAAAAGATGCTGATTATTCAGATTTAGACGTAATAATGAAAACAATCCAAGTTGAAACAGGCCTAAGGAGGAAAGACGACTCATTAGCTTTTTTATATCCTCGTTAACACGATACATAATGCATAGTAATGGACTCTTTCTGGTAGACAGATGCAGCGATGTATGTTTACTTCACTCAAGCTTTCAGTCGACCCAAATTTCGCCCCAGGCAGCACCCACTTCAGCTATAAACCTAGCCTTTTTCTAGATTTTAATAACCCTCATCAGTCCTTAGAGTCAAATTGACACTATTTTCAAATTATTCTATTTGAATACTTAATTGAAGAAAGGCGCTACACAAAAGTATTCGAATCAACATACAAAAGTTCTTCAATCTTGAATTAATATTTCCTCATTGAAAGAAATTTAATCTTTAATTTACCTCATACTACCTTCCCATGGGGAGTTTAAAAACCAGATTAGAGTAAAGAATATTCATCCCATAAACTCTTTTCGAGGTCGAGTTCTCGGTCCTTATCATTTAAAAGAAAAAGACGCAAACTACCATGAATACTCGAATGACCGGATTCGATTATGCGGATTACTTTGAGCTCAGAAACGCCTTGTCTAATGATCTTTGTGAATAATGATAATGATTCGCGCGTCTCAAATTCTTTCTAACAGTTCTCGAGGCTGCGGTCAAAAGAGACTTCGATTTTGTCCGTGGAAAAACAAAATCACTCTGCACGATAAGTAAATAATTAAGTAACCAACACACATTTACATAAGCATCTAATTCCCATGATTTCGTGACTCAACAATTCACAGTCCAATTATTGATAACAACTTTATGAGAATCTCTAAAATTTTAATAATTTTAATCTTTCTCGATAATTTTCCAAGTAGAGAAAGTCACCTCTCACCAGTAGAATAAACATTACATGGTCAGACATTTGCTATTCGCTCTAATTATTCTGGAATTACAGAAATTGGAAATCTGAAATGAATATATTATCCAACTTCCAATTTGTCTGCTGAGTATTAGGAACACCTTCCAACCGTTCTGAACAGGTTTTAGAAATAACATAAAAGTCATTCCTAGTTGTACTGTTACTACATTGAATTGCCTATCATGTTTGGCAATTAATCGGATTCATGCCTCTCAGCGTGAGCTCTCGTAATCGAAATTTTTCCTTTTTCCACAGACTTTTCTTTGGAGAGGCTAGAACGACTTCCTCGCTACGTTGGGAATTTCCTTGTTCGTCGAGCGAGAAAACGGGTCTCTGATAACGCCTCGATTTGCAGCCGTGGGAATCGATTTAACGCTCGTAACGAGGAGATCGCACATTACATACGCGGCCTCTGGACTATCGACTCGTATCGATTGTTTGCAGAGTCAGGTCGAGGGATATCCCGTTTCCACGAGACACATAATACTGGCATACCAAAGTACACTTATCCACCTCGATATACCGAGAGTCGAGGGAAAGATTTCACCGGCAAATCCTTTACATACAAAGTCCAGTCTGTAACTTGAGTCTCCCAGTTTCTGGAAAAAAATAACTCAAAACTTTTTTTGAAAACTGGATTTTGTCATCACTACAAAGCTTCTATTGAAGAGGCAAAATTTAGTAATTTTGTCAGGTAGATATTTGAAAGAAGGAACAAAAGCCGTAAAAAAGAGAATGTCGGATTGAAGAAGGAGGTTGATGATCGAAATTCCTTAGACCGTTAATTGCCTCTTAATATCGTTTCCCGAAAGGCACATAAAGTCCTGGGAGCTCGTTGACGGGACTCGAATATAAATTATATATACGTTCCTCTGAACACTTGTACTTTCCTGTCGGTACGCTTCGCTCATGTTTCCTTTAGAAACACACATGTACCTGCTGTTCGTATGTCGATACTTACGAAAGAGGTACTTCCTCAGAAAACTCTTTTCTTCCCGTATACAAACCCCCTCCCTTCAACCTCCACATCGGTCTACCCCATCAGCCCCTCCCCGTTTGCTTTCGCGAGATTTACGATGACGATTTTACAACCTTATTTGCAGAGAGAAGACTTCCGCTTTTTTATTATTTATTGTGTGCCTCTATATATGTAGAGTCCGGATTTTGCCTCGGTGTGGTGTTGAAAGAGAAACTAGTTGGGACTCCACTCAGAAAACAATGCTTTCATAAAAATCAAGAAGATATCAATTTTTCAAGAAAGGATCACCATATTTTTTTCAATGTAACTTTCAAATCTCTAAAACAGAACTTTTGGATAAAAAAAACTTTAAGATAAAAAACTTTAAGATAAAAAAAAAAAACATTAAGATGAAAAAAACTTGAGAAGGGGACCGCCATAATTATAAAAAATAAATGCTACCGTGAAAGAAGAAATGCGTATACGAATATCCATTGTTAAAAGAGATAATTCATGAATCCTGCTGCGCGAGTCGAAGCATATAAACAAAAGAGTGAAGATCAAAGTTTACCGCGAGAGTAAATGCAACGAGTAAACTCTGCAGTAAGCGCCGTACATAACATACACTAGGAAGCCGATACAACGTAAGAAAATTACGAGGGATTAAAATGATAAGGAGTGCGTAAGGCAATATTGCCGACCAATAAAAGGTCGTTGACGTTCGGTGACATCTATACAACAGTTACAACCGCGAACACATTAATAGAGGCGAATAAATCTATATGGATGTATATGGAGTCCATGGGGCTTGATAAAAACATGTGTATCTATGTGTGATGTATAAGGATTTAATACACATTTATATTCTCGAATTGTCTATGTATTGTTCTTCAAGTTTGTGTGCATTTATACATTAACCACATGTTTATTCGTTTCAAAGTGTGGGATGTGTATTTATGTTTCTGTGCATGTGTTGGAAAGTCGTATCGTATCGGTTGGCCATTGTTTCGTGGACTTCTCAATTAAATGCCCTACGCACCGACTCTCTGTCGCCTTTACTCTCCCTGTGAACTCTCTATAATGCTTTTTCTCTCCTTCTTTTTTCTTTCTTCGCGATCCGTGAATGGGTACACGTCGATACTGAGAATTTAAAAAAAGGACGCATAGGAATTTAGAGAGAGACCGCATATATATTCGCGGGTGTAGGCGTCACGATGGTGTACACTATCTGAGGAAATATTCTTGGGGAAATGCTTGGAATAGTTAAATAGCAATAAAATGTCATGATGCCAGGAGAACAGCCTTTCTATTTCATTCATGGGAAATTTTCATTCATTTTGCTAAATGAAATTCAGTAATTCTTTTTCTATTGAGGTGATACTTCCACCCGAATAATACCGCAAGTCACAATACCTAATAAATTTCTCTTCGCCAAACTCCTTACATCTCCATCCCTATCGAAACCAATACCTTTTCTTGAATGCAAGACTGCATCGCACCCTCCTTCAAAGAGTATAATATCATTCTTTAGGAAAAAAGTGCGCACTAAATTACCCAGAGAAGTACCTTTCAGCGTTTTTTTTTCGTTTTTTCTGGTTTTTCTCCTTAAAGCGATTCCAATAAAGTAATAGTCCTCTTCTGACTTTCACCTGCGGGAGAAAAAAAGAGCGAAAAAAGAGCGCAAACGGGAGAAATTGGGTGTGAATCGGGTGCGAAGTGGCGGTAGAAAAAAAGAAAGGAGAATAAAGAAGGAAGGTAAACCCTGCGGTATTGGCACCTGACCGGAAGAAAATTCCTCTGGGGGGTCTGGTGGACATTATGGGCATTCTGAAGGGCGGTCTGATGTGAAATTGAGCCGTTTAAGTTGGGGGCGAACTTGAGAGGTCTATTGTTAGAATTCTGTAACACCGGCCCTTCTCTATTATAACTTGTTTCTTATTATATGTTCTTCCTTTAATAAATAATTAATATAATAATGAATATATGAAATTCTCTACTTTCCAGAGAAATTGAATATTAACTAATCAATACAAGAAGACATAATTCAATTTCCTTCTTTTCAATCGGATGGAATGCCAAGCTAACCGCATTTGCGGTTAGTGTCACTTCAAAGTGCATCCCACTGAAATATTTCAAGCCTTCTAATAAATTCATGAAACGTTTCTTTCAGAATCTTTCGCGTAATTTATTTTTCAAAAGTTTCTAATATTTTTGAAACTAAAAGTACCGAAGAACTATAGATGATATATTGTTCACCCTATTTTTGAATCCGAACCTCTTTAATAAGTTATCCTAACTTCGAACCGTTTTTCAGAAAAAGATACATTATGTCATCCTCGCAATACAATTTCCCTCAATTCTTCAATAACACAATCAACCCCATTTTTTCTCAACATCTCTCCTTCCCGCATCGAACTCTCTTCACGTCTCAATCAAGGGGGTGAACCAAGGAAAAGAAACAGGGGTTGCATCCCCTCGAAAGACAAATCAAATAACAAAAAAAAAATGCTACTCAGTACTCGATCATAAGAATCGCAGTCACATCGAAATTCGACGACTGGAGATCCTTCATCTCCCTTTCTTTTTCCTTCATCTCTCCAGGTTCTCCGGTTACTTCGCTCTCAGTCTCTGGAGTCTGAAGTTGAATTCTGCAGTGCAGATGCGCACAGACGTCAGCCAGACAAACACTCACTCGCACACTCACACTGCTATCTTTATATGTGTTTAACACATACACAAATTTCATTCCCCATATCGGTGTAATGAAACAGATTTTTCCATAGTTCGAGTCTCGCCTGAAGCGAAACAATATAGCGTACCGTCCATTCCAAAAAACGATCAGCAAACTTCTTCATGGCGATATCTCGCGAAGAAATTGGCCGATCGGAATGAAAAAAATATTGTCGGAAAGCCATGATCGTGTGGAATCGAATGGCGCGAAGCCCGATCCACTAAGGGTCCCTGGAAATCGTCGAAAAATTCGCAAACCCGGGCGTCTAGCCGGAGCCCATAAAGTGTCGGCGTAAATCACTCGGTTTTATGGTGGTGCACGTTTGCCAACCTTTAGCTGATGAATTCCTTACCCAGGCTTACCGTGCACCTCAACGTGGTCTCGCGCGGCGAAATCCAATGGCTTTCGGTTTCTCATTCTCTTTTCTCTCTAAACCCCCCAACGCCCCTTCGTCTTCATTTCCCCTTCGCCCTTCAGCCCTCATCGTACAACTTCTCAGTTCTCCTACCCAGTTAGGCTAAATTCCCTTCGAACACCCCTTCCTTTTTTATTTTCTTCACTTCTTTTTTGGGTGTATATCTTCTGCCTCGCACCCTTTTTGCGGTATTGGATGTGTTTTTGCAAAAAAAAATTCTCGCTTTACGCGAATGCACTGAGAGAAATTCGAGAAGTCTTTTCAAGTCTGTGGGACTCACTGGAAGAAACGTATGTCGAATTTTTTTGATTTTCGATCTCGTCAATGTTAAAAAGAAAAACTTTTTCTCAATTTCTCTATTAATTATTTTTGACCTTCTTTTATTTCGATTTTTAATATAATTTTTTGGCAAAATACTTTTTGATGCTTAATTGTGTTTCAATCCTTTAAAAATATTAGGCGCACCCCTCTCGAAGGAATAAAAAAAATATTTATAACCGTCAAAGTCGTAATAGAATTTACCCTCAGCCAATAAATTTCCTCTTTTCTTTTTTTGTACTCTTTTTTTTTCGTATTATTTTGACTCAACCACTGTGAAATGAAATTTTTCACACGTCCTTTCCCCTATCTGTTAGAATTTAGACTTTCTATTTGGGGGTTAATTGGCCGATCGTCGACTTTTTTAGATCTTCTTCACATCTCCGGACTCGACCCTCGACCTGATTCCAAGGGGAATCGATGCGAGCAAAAAGTCCTCTGTCAAAATATTTCGGGTGCAGTCTGCAACCCCCGTTGAGTGGTCCATCTTTATTTGGGAAACGTTAGATAAGATGCATTCTTCTCAACCACATTATAGATCCAAGAAACAGATGGACTTTTCTATTTTTTTATATACAATAACTAGAAGATTGTATTTAGTAAGAAAAATATCAAAAGAGGGAAGAAGATGAACAGGCCCGGCAGATCACGTTCGGCCCTGGTGGGTAGTAGTAGGGTTGGGAGAAGTGGGGTGGGAGGGGTGGGAAGTTTTTAATTAAATAAAACAATGTATAAAACTTCGTGGTGATTCATTTTCCCAAAGCATAGTTTTTAATTCAAAGTTTCGATAACATCGAAGTAAAGAAGTATTTCTTTGAGTACAAAAGTTAGACTCAACAAAATTAGGTTCTTCCTCTTCAAGAAATCAATTCCTTGACTTTAATAATCACATACTCCGAAATTAGGAAATATTTCTTTATATCAAAGAAATGGAGCCCAAAGAAATTATTTCTTTGACTCAATGGACGATTTTTTTGACTATAAACAAAATTCAATAAAATCACGTAAATAATTCCTTTGACTGAAAGCAATGGAGCCAAAGAAATGCATTTCTTTGGATCCAAAAAATTTTTTTCTCATTGTGGGTATTTTACCCACATGAAATTTTCCGAGTGGGTAGTACTACCTACCGTACCCACATTATCTGCCAAGCCCGAGTTCGAACTCGTAAAGATATATATATATATATATTATTAAACAGTTAACAAATACCAAGAAAGAAAGTGAAATTTTTTTTATTCAAGTTCTATTCTTATTTTTTTTAATCTTCTATCTAAAACTGATTTAAACTGTTCACTTGACTCAAGATCTGCACTTTTACGGTATAATTCTCAATGAAAATAATAATTCATCCCAAAATAAAAGAACGTAAAAAGGAAAAATAAACTTAAAATCAAAAGTATCAATTTGCATTTTAATTTGTAATTAAGATTTGAAAAATATGAAATTAGTTATTATTAATTAATAGGTACTTAAATCGTATATTTATATATTTTGATATTACTCCATAAAAAAAGCAGTTTTTCATTCACTGCTTTACTTATAACGACTTGCTCCCCAAAACTAAAAAACTCAAGCTTTTTCTACAACACAAACTCGTTTCTCACGTGACACTCAGTATTAGCGCTTTTAAGAGGAAGAAGTGCCTGATGACGAGGGAAGTGGGCAAAGTACTGTTTTTACGTCGATTAAGAGTCTCCGACGACGAGGTGTCGACGACAGGGTCGCCGTTTTCTGGATCCGCCCTAACGGCGTTCCGATTATACAGATATTCAAATGAGGACGCCTCCGCCGCCTCTGGCCGCAACAGTTACGTATCATCGAATTATTCTAATTTCCGTGGGCAAAACCGCCAAAGAGAAGTTTGCGATATTCTGGCGACAACCACCTCTTGGATTGCACTAAGTCGTCGACGTTAGTAAAAAAAATAAGGCGACGCCTCTACCGACCCTAGGGGGTGGAAACCACCCTCGTAATCGACAACTCGAATGCCATCCCCTTTCCGGGGGTGTTCTCGACTTCAGCCGCCCCTCTGGGGGTGGTTGGCAGTCCTTGCGCAAACTCCATTTCCGCTTTTCTCATTCGCGAAATTCTCCCAGCGAATCCCATTGCGAATACTTCAATTGGGGCTTACCCGAAGATATGCAAGGGCAAAGTATAATTTCTTCTTTATCTTTGTGGAACGAACTTACATTTTTTTACTTACTTTTTTTTCCTAGGATAAAATAATGAATGAATTTAAAATGATGCATAAATTTAGTATACTATTGATACTGGGGACTAAATGAATTCTTCTCTTTCAGCTGAACAAAATTTTTAAGTCTGAATGACAGGATAAATATTTGCATGCTTTTGTCGTGTGCCAAATGTCAACCCTTGGAGGATAATAGGGCGAAAGATCCAATCGTGTCCCTCTGGACAAACTAACATCGTAGCAGTCGTTTATCGGTGTTCGGACTATCGAAGAACCGCGAGGTGGTAATCGAACAGAGCCATATGGGTCCCATGGGCTACCGGTATATTGCATATATGACTGTATGTATTACGTCACGTACGTGGCCGGATACTGCGAACGTGTTGCACGCATCGTCCTCATCCTCTGAATAATACAAAAGTCTCTTCACTAACAAACTCTTTCCAAACTTCACTAAATACAGCAATTTATTTCACACAATATTCTACTTCATATCTTTTGTCAAAAATTGTACAAAAATTGTACAAAATATATTATACAACCAGAAAATGCCAAGCCTCTTATATTTAATCATTATGCCAATGGGAATAAATGTTTTCCAAATATCCGGAGATTTTCTGAAAGAGGCTTCTGGGAAAATAGTAGCGCTTCTGGTAAAACAATTTAGTGATTGAGATTAGCAAAAGTGGATCAAAGAATACCGATAGAGTCACATAATTCATGCAATATGCTGTAGAAGATGTTTTTTTCATTTTATTAAAATGGAAATTAGAGTCAAATCCGCTTTCTAATAATTCAGAACATCGCATTAAGTTTCTCGTTAGTTTCATTAGAAACTAAAGGGGAACAGATTTTTTAAATATTATCTGATTATTTTGTGGTTTATGGTGGCATGTGAGTAGATAAAAAAAATTTAAAAAGACGAATGACAGCACATTCACCGGTAGCACGACGGCGGAAATAATGTCGTTACCAGTTGGTGCAGCACACGTGCCAGTGACTACGTGCGCGCGCATACTATCACTGTCGCGAATTTCAAATTATTCGAAAATTCACATTAAAGCGGGACATACAGTTAGCTTCCTTTCCATTTATATTTTCAACGAGCCATTGCCACTTTCTGCAAGACTTGGGAATTTAATTTTTCAGCTTTCTTAAAATCATGTTATAAATGTACCACAAGAATATTTATTACTCGAAAGTAACGTTTCTTTTCTTTATGAATAATATTAAGATTGCTGGGATGCCTTGTTTTACAACAATTTATAAATTCGTTAAAGAATTCTTGAATGGAATCGAATGCCCATTTACGATAAGTACTCTTGTACCTCCCTAATGAGTTCATTTTTTTTTAGTGCATCATGCGATGCTCGCAGATGTTGAACTTGCCAAAAAGTAAAAAAAAAAATTCAAAAACAAAGTGCAATGGCTATTGTTCAGTTGCCTACGCGAAAGAGTCGGGCCTGACCCTCCGGGAAACAAAAGGTATGGTAGGCTCGATACTTGATTCTCGATTCTTAAGAACGCCTCCGCTCCCTCTTCGTATGCTCGCAAACTACAGATCCTCGCTTACTGTTTGATTTTTTCTTACAACTTACAATCTTACATTCATATGTGCGTACTTACACATGATACACTTATTCCTTACAATCCGCTTTTATATGTATAACCAGAGGCAGAACACCTGAGAGAACTTTGCGATCTTCCAAGTATCCAAGTGATTTCTCACTTTTTGCGTGGGTGATCCAGGAAACTGATGGAAATTTCTATTTTTTATTTACAGTAACTAAAAGATCAACATTTCGTAAATGCGAAATAATATTAAAATTTCTTTATAATTACGATCAGTTATGAAACTGAATAAAAATATATGTACCTGACTTGCCCCTGACAATTTCCCGACCCGCGACAGCGTGAAAACCAAGTGTGTGTTGAAACACAAACCAAGCATGCTACTACCTGAGCCACGCTGCTTCTGAGAAACTTTCTTATATAAGTAACTAAAATTAAAAATTTCAATCACGAATTCTGAATACATAATATTCTTATTTTTTTTAATCTTCTACCCAAATGATTTAAACTGTTCACTTGACTCAAGATCTTCGCTTTTACGAAGATATAATTGTCAATGAAAATGATAATTCGTCCCAAAATAAAAGAAAGAAGGTAAAAAGGAAACATAAACTAGAAATCAAAAGGATCGATTTGCATTTCAATTTGTAATTAAGATAATGAACCATCTAGAGACATTACCCAAAAGCAATTTGACGTTAATTGAGAAAAATCGCCCCTATCGTTACTCAGATTACGAACAAATTCTGCAATAAAATTTACAAACGTCCACAATTTATGATCGATTAAGTGAATTCATTAATAAAGGAGAATGTTCTCCTGAGAGTTCAGAGATGAAAAAAGGCCCTTTTCTTTATTGATTAAAAGCTTGTAACGAGTCGAAGAAGAGTAATGAAGGTTTAAATGTAAAAGTTAATTTCTGTTATAAATTACATCAATCCTATGCATTTATGCGACAGAAGTTTCGCACGAAGGCTAGGTGAGTTTATGTGTACAAAAGACTGGATTGGAGGAGATCTGGTCCAGCTTCGTTATGCTGGACCGCGAGGACAATTAATTATCTCCTGATTCCTTCTAAGAACCAGTTCAAGTACGATTCTCGAACACGGACTCGAGAGTCTCGCACACACGAGTCTCGTTTATAGACACATATGATGGAACACTCTCAGGCTGATCGTGTTTCAAACCACAGAGAGAATTAACTGAGAAACGACACACGCTGCAATGCCTTCTTCGGTTCGTCGAAGGGAATCCAGATTCATCCCAGTTTCCACTCAATTTTTCATTAGTTATAAAACTTTCTCGCTTTATAGTCTAATTACCCCAATCATTATTCCGAATATAATTTAATATAACTTCAATCTTCATTTTTATCACTGCAAGAAATTTCTTCCCCATAATTTGGGTAGAAATCACTTTTCCAGATAAAAATGTTGATAAATCCCTAAGAAATTATAGGAAAATTTCCCTAAGAGGAAACTTAAAATCATAGCTAAAGATTAAAACTAGATTTTTGAAAAGGCTATATATCAGAAATCTGAGTAAACTGATTATTTGAACAGAGTCTTCATTGTGCGTTAAAACGACGCGATTGTGACAAGAAGAGGAAGAAAGCTGAATTTGTTATTACAGCCTGATTAAACTACGAACGTAATGCAGTGGCACGTGACACGAAGAGACGTTTCCTCTTTGCTATCCTCTCCCCACCATCTTCGTATGTCTTTCTCAGCGGAAGTGCGTCTTCTTCTTCGTGACAACTTCCGGCTAAAGAGTTCAAACGCTTTAAATTTTAAAGAGACCTTATTTTTCGAACTGTTTCATTTTTCTATTCCATGTGTTTAATATTTGAAGATTAGGAAACAAAATTAGCGAAATTATAGAGTAAGATTGATTAAAAGCTTGGATTGTTGAATAGAAGTTGAGGCATTAGTATCCTATTGCTCCAAATACTCAGTCGCTGTATCAATATCGCGATCGAACACCGGAGTCGATACTTCGGTGTTGCGGATCAAGTCGAGTCACGATAACCTCGAAATATACTGTGCCTTAAGCAAATCTTCGAATCAAAAAGCTCTTTATGGACGTTTATTACTGCTATTCTGCTATACGATAAACCTTTCTAAATAGAGACAATGGGGCAGGGTACCTTGTAATTAATATGGCAGGCGTATCGATGTTTCGATAGCCTCGAAAACAGTAGGACTAGGTAACTGCATATTTTCACTCCTTTAGGCCTCAGGCTCGCTTTCAGTAGTTCAAACTTGTTTTCAAGAATTTCTAATAAATGAAAACATTTACCATAAGGAAATTAAATTGTGCATAATGCCCAAGCTTGTTAATGTTTCTCTCCCTCTTTGTAATAAAAAATGTACTCTTCAAAAGGTGATTCCTTTTTTCATGAAATTTCGGAGAACCTCATGTCATTCTTTTTGAGGGCAGATATGACAGATCTGCATATCTTTGACAGATATGCAGACAAGTTACCAAAATGCGTTAGCATAACACATTAACGTCTCATAAATCAGAATGGCTGATTTTCTGCGATGAGCTCAGTGTCCCGTGAATATTACTCTACTTTAAGAGGAAATTAATTAGAGCACCGATAATCATTAATACAGTTTAAGTGCTCGTTCATCGTTATTTACGAGACTTTCGAAGAATCGGCCGCGAGCGGTCAATTGACAGCGGAATCAGATCACTTTGGTTTGCTTTTTAGCAGGAATGGAATTCTGGTGGTCCGCGAGATTTTTATCATGTGGCGACTCTTCGAAACCGGTATGTGAGGAGTCGCTCTTAATCCGGCAGCGATTAATAACCCGAGAGCGAATCACTAACCTCGTAAGATTCGAACGTGTATAAAATTCGCGTAGGTAGCTCGATGATTATTATTTCCAGGAACTCGTGAGAAAATCTTGCCTTCATCGATCTCACCGACTCGATTTACATGGGCGTACAATAATGCTCAGAGAAAGGGAATTTCAAAAAATTGATAAAACACAAAGGACTTCTGCGGATAAACTTCCTAACGAAATGGGAAAGTGATGTTCTTGTCAGGTACAGAATCATTATGAGATTTGTATAGATTACAACATTTCCCATTTTTACATGTGCATTTCTTCAGATTTTTAAGATAACGCGAGAATATCGATTAATTCTGCTTAACGTCGTAATGAAAAATAATAAAACATTTTCGAATTGTATATTAAAATAATAGAATTCTCTTGAGAATTTGTGAAGTAATATTTGAAGCTATAAGGAAAGTTGTGTATTGTCTGCATGTCTCCAGAGTGTCTTATAATAATAGTGTGGCAGGGTTAGTCTTAGAGCTCTGGTTTCGCTAGCCCGGGGCAACTTAGGTCCAGGTTGGCGAACGGACGGTCAAGAACCCAATACACTCGTCCAATGGTATTATTGCGTTCTACATGTATTCTATGTTCTCTGTTCCGCGTGCGAATATATGTGTATAATTGTATATATACAGGCAGATAGAGCTGCGACAAACCGTTAAAGAGGATTGCGAATGTAACACTATAAAGGCTTAGAGTAAGTTCCAGTTTTATCGAAATCTATACCGGTACTGTGCCAGGAATTATGAGAATTACGCGTGGATTTCCAGTTTATCGAAATGTCGATGCGTATCGCGATCTATGCGTGGTGCGCGCTCCATTTCGCGCGTCCTGTTTCCTCGATCGATAACACAAACTACGGATTTCTTAACACCCCTTTAGATAAGCTTGAAAAAATACTCTATTACATTATAAAAATGGAGATCTCAGATACAAGTTTGCTTTTCTTCTCGTACTGAGAGAGACTCTACTGGTAACACTTTGAAGTGAAGACAAGGCAAGAATTATAAAGTGAAGAAATTGCGGTAATTTCGGTTATACAGGTACAAATATTTAATTAAGACTAGCAATTATGATCCGAGCGCTCTGCGCGTGATTAATTTCTCGTTTTTGGGCTCATTTTGCTAAAAAGATTCAAAGGATTCCAAACTATTTGAAATCGAAGGATTTTACATTGTTGTAAGAGATTTCAAAAATGGAAAATAATTTAAAATTTTTAGTTTTTAATATATGTATAAAAGAACTTTCAGTTTCTTTTCATATTTCAGGAATATCAATAAGTTTAATAAAATTCCTTAAAATCCCTTCGGTATCCTACAAAATCAAATTATATTCCCTGATTTTCCTTAAACTTCCATAATGTAATGTAAATCACATGATATTCCTTAAAATTACTTAAAATTACTTCAAATTCCTTTAAACACCGTTAAATCTTTTAAAATTACTCAAAATCCTATTAAATCGCATTGAATTTCATGTAATTTCTTAAAATTCTTGAATATTCAACAAAATTTCGTAAAATCCTTTAATATTATCTAAAAACCAACTAAATATCATCAAATTCCTTAAAATTATTTAAAATCCCATGAAATCTCATTAAATCCTTTAAAATCCCCTCTTTGTACATATAACTTTTTTGACAGCAATTGTTTGGACAACGAAAATAATCCGAATATAGTTATCAAATTCGACACATTCACAAAATTCGCGCAATTTCCAAAAAACCAATAAAATTTTCTACGACATCACTTTTTCTAGATAAGAAATGAGAGTTACGTAATCTACTGAAAAAGGTGCAGAAAAATGATAGAAATTAATCTCTAAATCATTTACGTCATCAAATTAGGTGCCCTAATTATATTATATTAAGACGGTAGTGTAGTTGGCTGTATATATGCATAATAAATAAGAGACTCTGGACCTGTATAAGAGTAATATATAATACAATGGGTGAACCAGCGAAGCATATTCGAACGAGTGAAGTATGTCGAAAGCACGTACAAAGTATCGCTAATCGTCCCATTGTGGGCATAGCGCACTCCCCTTTGTTCGTCGATGCTCGAGTGAAAGCCTTCCTCTGCTCTGTTTCCTAATAGCTAATTACCTGCTAGATTAGACGAGATTCTCGCTTTAACGAGAAGCAGGCCTGGCGAGAAAATCCACTTTTTTCGTCGCAAGATGCCAGTGGTCGCTTATCGGCGACTCTGGGTAATGAAGGTCTATTTAATGAACACAGGGAAATGCGCTTGTATGAATACTTGTATAGGCTTTATGTGCAAAAATTAAAATGATAAAAATCTCGTAATGTGGTGTTTTTAATGACCGAATGCTACGCAAATTACGTCAATGGTTTGTGAAACTTCTTGTAAAGGATAATGAATCTAACATAATCTTAAACAAACGATTTTTTCATTATTTCTATTCATTAAATCGACTTCCTTTAGCAATAACTCATTCTCGATGATAAAAATAGCATACATCTGCAAAATCTTGAGATTACTAAGCTAAATTGATATGATTCCACAATAATTAGTGGCAATTAGAGATTTTTTATCATCAGCATTCCATCTTCGACACGTGTAATTTTGAGGCGTCGTAACTGGAGGCACTTGTAGTTTCAGCAACTAGTAATTATAATTGAAATTAGCATAAAGTATTTCGAAAGTTGTACATCTCAATTAATCATTTTTTATGCAATAGGAATATAAGAAACCTCACAGTATGAGTTCCTACGCGGAAGAACACGCGAATAGTTTCGATGATTATGAGGCAGATCGCTCTGATCGCATGATCACTCTTAGCTCTAGGCTAGAGAAGCAAGTCTACTAGAAGAAGTTGCTCCCAATCTGAGAACAATTAATACATGGTCTCGGCTGAGGTGCCTGACTCGCACTTGCTCACGCACACTTGGACAAAAAACACTTGTTCTGTCTTAAACGTGTGGGATTGCCCACGTGCCTGTGTCTGTGTTGGTCTGTGTAAATGCTAGAAGCGAGATGTGTTTCAGATACCTACTCGTGATTAAAATACAGAAAAGGAGGAAATTATTTTCTTGTCGGAGCAATCAGCTCTGAACCAAATCAGATTTCGTTTTATATTCTGTAGTTTGTTACCAAGAAGAATTGGAATGCTTTAAATGTATAAAAATAAGTATATGTTTATAATGCACGTACACATATACCATATATGCGGTTCAAATAATAATTTCAATTAAGTTTTTCCAAATTATAAATTATATATTCTGCACAGTTTGATATTCAGGTGAATAACCTAGTTATCAAATTAGTTCCACCGACATTCTCGAGCGATTGGCACATTTCTTTATCGAGTTTGGTTACACGTCTGACTTGAAAATTCCATAGATATCACTCTGGTAGAATTCTAATGATCGACGTCTGGCCGTAAAAGTCTCGAACTGGGCGATAAGGGGGAATATTTTCGTATTGCGAATTGGCGCGTGTCGGTCAATTGAAATGCGCGCGGCCAGTCGCGGTTCCAGTGCGGCGAGAAATTCTTAAATGGCTGACCTGTTCAGGCTTAGGAATGTATGGAAATGTACAACGTAACTACCTCTATCCTTTATATTGTCCTACATGGTGAGTGGCAGTAAGATAGTTATATGTGACGCGTGACACGTGTTAATCATGCCGCTGGGCCCTCTGTGGTCCCTATCTTCCCCACAATTCCGCTGGACCCCGAGGGCCACCAAGGTATGTACATTTTACATGTACCTTCTATGTAAACAGGTACCTACATACATAAAGACATATCTACAGATTGTTCAGTAGATGGACCAAGATTGATGGAGAGCAAGAAATAAAAAAGCAAAAAACATTTGTTTTAGTCAAGATATGGAAATATAAAGCGAAATAAAACCGGATAAAAAGTAAAAACAAAAAGGAAGCAGCTTTGCTGAAATCAGAAAAAAAAATGGAAATCTTTAATCGTCGTCATGGATAAGGGACAACCGGAACGCGTACTCATGGAGACATTTTTTTAATTCCAGTGTCCCTGCGTACTTCTTACACACTGTAAATAAGCAACAACGATCGATCGATTGCTTGTTCGATCGATCGATAAGGAAGCCAATCACGTTTTGAATGACACACATGTTGCCACTGGCTGAACATCAACATCATGCTGTCTTATCGGATATGCAGCATTAAATAAGAAAAAAGTGCTGTTTTTTTGTCCATTTTTTTACTGCTCTAGAAAAACGTGGAATTTCGATTATTTATAACATGTATGTATATCCTTCCTTGTAAGTTGTTTCATTACTGCTGCTTATGAAGCAGATATTGTCATTCCTTTCGGTTCAATTTAAAATTTTACCCGTTTGCGATTTGAAACCCCATCTTACACACAATTTAGTTATTTTTTTGTGACACTTCCAAGTAAAGGAAATTTGCATTCCCCAAAACCTTGAAAAGGTAAAAAATGAGTTCCATTGTTATCCCTGACCTTCGATTCAATTCAAGAGGATCTCCACCTTCTTCTTGCATACCTGCTCACAATAGACGCACATAGTGAGGCTTTCTTCGGGCATGACATATATACAACCGCGTAATATACGCGTGCGGATATAGAACATATATGTATATTGAATATACATATATCTATATATATATTGAACATAGCTGAGGGTTATCTCGTATGCGTGAGGCATTCCAGGCTAGCGCGTGTCCCCTCTCTCTTCGCACCTTGGTACCATACACACGTGTCTTCTCCTTATGCACACGCGATCTTTTGCACAACCCCATAGCCGTAAAGTATGTAAGTACGAATGATGGACGTGCTTGCATAAGTCTAAGTGCGTAAGTGAATCGGTATCCATCCTCTTTCATCGTCCATCGCTACCCAGGAAAAACTAGCAGAGTCTGCAGAGTCCCTCATTGCTCGTTCTACAACTCTATTTCGCTCTTCTTTCCTCCTCAGATGCAAGAGGCACGTTTACGTTAAGCGACTCGAGCCTCCGTGCGGAAACGATAAAAGGAAAGCGAGCCTCTACACTTTTTTCCTTATCGTCCCTAACGAGAGCCAATTTGCGGAGCTAATTGTACAACCGTTAAGAGGATTCGAATGAGATTCACCTCGGGGTTGTTAATATGAATGAAATGCGAAAATTTTTAAATTTCCCGCCACTGACTATCTGGGCACTCTCTTAATTCAAAACAGGGAAAATTCAGCTATATTTTAGTAACTTGTTAATTATTCTCTTGGTATGTTAGTTATTCTACGTGAAGAATTTCTTTTTCTGCAAGAATAGTTTATTTAACTCATTTGAATTTCGCGCCACACGCGTAAATTTTTTTTATATTCTTGGTAAGGGATTTAAAATTGATTTGAAATTCATGTATCGTTTTGACGTCGACTTTACTGAATTTTAGAATTGATCGCGACGATGAGTGGTGCATTATCATTAAGAATATAAATATATACGCGTAATACAAGGAGGAGCCACTTCGTGAAAAACTTCCAAGCGCGGTAGCTTTGTCGCAGCACTAAAACAGGGCTTTAACTGTCCATTCATACGTGACTCGCAGGCTTAATTATGCTGCTGAATTCGAGATTCTTATCCACATGTTTTACGATATAAAATGGGGTCCCTTCACTTTCTGGTGCTACATGCTGGAGCTCCAAACTTTTCTGCTTAATTATACTCTAAATTTTTATTTAGACTAGTAGATTTCATAAATTGGCGCCCAACACGGCGACTAAAAAAAATTTAGAAACATAAATCAGCTCAATCTGGGGGTATTAAGAATATGTATTAATAATAATGTATTAATTATAATAATAATTATAATTACACATTTAATTTATACCTTAATTATAATAATTTTGTACACACAAAAATCCGAAGATTGATACAAAGTCGGATCTTCGACGGGAATCGAACCCCGGTCTCTCGTGTAAGAATCACGAGCTAGACCATTTCGCTACCGAAGAGCCCAACAACCGTTCACAAATGTTCATATTTAATCATATTAAATCGTTCTAAAATTTCAAGTACTCTTAATCGCATCTGATCGATTCACAATTAGCAGAAGAATCGCAATAAGATACTAAAAAATCCTCATCAAGAACGACCCCTACATGACATCACCAATTCAGGCAAGTATGACTATAACCCGTGCCATCATTTTTCTTTTGACTACGTACGCCATAAAAATCAAGCTCCATTTAGGCCTCGGAAAAAAGCCTGATGCACGTTATCCAGCAGCGGCGACAGCATGCGCAAACGTAATATGCAAATCGGTATAGGGCGGCGATGTCGATAAATCACCCAGGTCTCATATCCAAAGCGCGTATACCAATGCTACCATACACGGCCTTAGTCCTCTCTTATGCGTGTGTTGTTAGTTGGATCTATACCTCCGACGATGAAGGCGATCGGACCAAACCCGAGTCCCCCGTTGATGACACTTCTTTTCCGATGACCCACCCTTCATACACAACACCCAGCAACTAACACTGCATACTGCTCTCTCTATAGTTTCGAGCCATACGTTTCAAAAAGTGAGCATCCGCGAATGTTTGAAAGGCTAAGCCAATAGGCACTCCCCTCATGAAGCCGCACGCGTCGTAGCCCACGTCGACATGCAAATTCCGCGATCGTAATGACAATGAGCGAGAGCACCCTTTTCCACGAGGCCACCCTTCCTCAGCTCAAAAACTTGTTCCATACCTCGCTCGTACAGAAAAATAAAACTCGGGAGAGAGACAAAAATGAGGTAGATGAAGAAATTTGCAGGGTCCAAATTTCTTTCTTTAGAAAGAAACAGAGTTTTAGAGGTACAAGGTCAGAAGAATTGTGAATTCCCGAGTTTAAATCTATAACTGGAAAATATTTTTTTTTTAAATTACAAATTTTTTATCCTCTGAGGGGCGTGACTCGAGATAAATCGCCTAGTTTCAGTGACCAATATTTATTATTGCAATCGTAAAGTTGGCGAAACTAAATTCCTCTTAAGGTGAAGTATAACAAACGAGGATATGGAGGACAGGGTGTGTCTATACTAAATTTTGCCCACGAAATTCCCGGATTTCCTGAAATCCCCGTACGGCCAAAAAAGCTTTCTTTCTCAACTTCTTTCTTTCTGTATTTGCCTAATTTTCCTTCTCTAATTTTATTAATTGCCTGTGACTATAAAATCAAAAAAAAACCTCTTCTTTCTCGCACTAACAACTTCCGTTCTCCAAGTCGAGTCGTGGGTCCACCATCGACTAACCAGTAGCCTTCCGGAAGTATACCCTCGTTCAACAACGATGCTCGCCTGCTTCGCCCCGATTCCGCGAATGCAAATCAGTCGATAAATCAGACCAAGAAGACACGTCCCGTGTGCCCGATTCATTATCGACAGCTGCCGATGCACTCGCCGGGTGTCGATTATAATGCGAGCAGCATCGTTAAACGGGGTTGAAAAGCTCTTTGGTACTTGGAAAGAGACAAGAAGAAAAAGGCAAACTAAAAAGTGGTTTAAGGGGTGGAAGAGGGGGGAGGGAGGAGGAAGAAGCATAAGATTCAAGTGGTGAAGAAGGGTGCGGGGTGTGATTTTCAATCGACAATCAATGACGCGCGTCCCTGGGATTAAAGGCCAATGGAGAAAGAGATAGATCTAGATTCGCGGTACTGGCAGCAGCCAATCGGATCTGGTTCAAGGAACCCAATGAGTATTTGCAATGCAAATCAGGAACGCCGGGTACCCGATGAACACTGCGCACACGCCGTTCGTCCTTTTCGTTCTCTACAACAGATATCTGTCTCTGTCTGCCTCCCTTTTTCCTCCCCTACCTCTATCATGGGCCCTTTACCTCTTTCTTTATCCCTCTCCCTCTTTTTGACTATTTTTCTCTCTCTCCTGTTTTCTCTATCTCCCTTCTACTGTTTTTCTTTCTCTATCGTTTCCTCCTTCCCTTTGCACAACACATAGTCGATTATTTAGATATGCAGATGATTCGAGCCTGAATATTTCACTCTTTCGTTCTTTCTGTGTATTCATTTATTAACGGTTTCTTTTTGTCAAGTAGTTATCACCAACCAAAGTACGTAATTAGGAATGAAATTTCGGCAGAGTTTGAGTGTTTTTGTTTTATTTCTACTCTAGATATACGAAAGTCACGTTTTAAGTCAAGCCACAAACTATAAACTATAAATTATAAACTATAAACTATAAATTAGTCAGAGTTTCTGGAAATTTGTTCCTCGCTAGGCGACGAAAAAATGATGAATGGAACGTGACGTTTAAGAGCAAGTTGATTTCCGTTCGTGGAATTCGAGCCGATCTACTGACGGTATATGCGTGTTTCGGAACGCATGGGATATAATTTCCTTCGCATTATTGTTTTAGCCAACAATAAGATCTTTGGAATTCCATCGTTCCGTTATCGACTCAAGACGGCATGTGTATATTGTATACCATGTAGGTTTATGTAGACCGAACAAGACATCGACTCGAATTCGAAGCGCGGGATTTGAAATTCGAGATTCTGGCCTTGCTGGCTTATTAAGACTACCGATACTAGAAATGGTATCGATGTCTGTCCTCGAACTTTTCTCACGCTCTGATACGATTGTTAGATATCTTCGATTTACATCGATCATCTTCTTTCAACAACATGCAGTCATTTTTACATATACATTACCGTCA
Source organism: Synergus itoensis (assembly GCA_904066005.1). NCBI lineage: Eukaryota > Metazoa > Arthropoda > Insecta > Hymenoptera > Cynipidae > Synergus > Synergus itoensis. The sequence goes on from CAJFCP010000098.1 coordinate 2,674,519, forward strand.
GAAATAAAGTCCAGCATTCCTTCTATGAAAATATTGTATATTTAATCCATCTTACTGAATTCATCCATGAACCCCAAAAATTCCTCGGCAACTCAATAAACCTTCACCCTTTTTGTTGCCTACTGTGTCTACATTAAACATTGCAAAATAATCGCTGAAAAATATTGCCACTCGCGATTTGAATAGACCAAAAGCAAGATAATTTGATAGATAAACGAGTTTTATTCTCTCAAGAAAGGAAATTAAAGTCTTTCGGGTCGTAATATAAATTTCTAGTATCGCAGACAACAGGTTTTACGCCTTTGTACACTTTATACGAGTGTTGAACCACGTTCATATTGATCCTCGACCTGTGACTAGGTGTTTCGAGTGGGCAATCGCCTTGCCAGCTTGCGAGGAATGCGGCATTATTTTGCGACAGGTTGTTTGATATACAGGCTGACTGATTGTTTCTTCTACCGATACTCGCATTTCATTATAAAACGCGGAAATATGAACAAAAAGGAGCTAAAGTAAAAACTTAAAAAAAACTCTTACATAATGCACTTTTTATACGGATCGAGCGAAAGAGCCTTTCTAGTGCAAAAATAGCCTCATTCAAGTTTGAAACAGGACAAGCTCTTCTAGATCTACATTTTAAAGATCGAAACTCTTCAAAACTTTCTTTTTATTCTCTTTCGTGAAATTTGCAAATGATAGCGATAAGCCGGGTGGTCGGATACGGTCGAGTTGCATCGACTCGGGCACGAACGTCTTTTTCTACGTGGACAGTTCCTTGGAAACTTTGGAGGGAGTGTTTTAGCACTTAACTGGCCCCCCTTCTCTCCCCCCTCCTCCTCCCCCATCTAACCTGCCGTTCCGCGCCACTCATTCTCGGCACTATCGCCCTTTTCTTCGCCCAGCTACCGCGACGCGCGATCCAGATAACGCGAGCATGTGTGGCGTGGGCGAAGCAACCAAACACCATAGTGAGTTCGAATTTCTGCAATTGCAGGCATCGTTATTATATTTTATAGCAAGCTCACTATTCGCTTGAATTGTCGCACACCAGGCCATTTGCGTCCTCATTTTTCAGTTACCGGGAATCTTGCTGTGATTAATATTGGAAGGAATCTAATAAATTTATTCTGCCCGTTTGCGCAAGCCCCTACCTTCTGTTTTAGGGCTTTGAATACATTTTATCGTTGCTTTAATTTATTATTGGCTTTAAGGAAATATATTCTGATTCCCCCTCTTGTTCTCTAGTTTGGGTCCGATTTGGACAGTAGATAAAACGGACAAAATTTATAGGAAATTAGGAATCGGTTGTGGGAAATTGGCATCCTTTTTTAAATGATTCAGTGGTATTTGAAATGTAAAAATCGGAAGGAAGAAATTTGATTCGGGAGAAGAAGCTGAAGCAGGCAGGGTTAAGATCGCCTTCTGTGGAAAGTAAGAGCTTTGTTTTTCTACACCAAGAACGTAGAACGCTGTTTCTCCGATTACTAGCGATATCCGGCCTGCGATACAGACGCAACAGTTTTGTTTCCACACATATATGCTCACGCGTGAGTTACCAAGGATTTCACGAAGCAGGAGCGATATGGCACAATTTACCAAGAAACAACTTAGCATAATATTGATAGAGACGTCGACTCTTATTCTAGAAAGATTACCTATCTTTTCTATCTTTTTACTCGGATGATACTCTCCAGAGTAAGCAGAAAAATTTTCAAGGAAGGGGAGGTTAATTAACTTGAGAAGCAAAGAAGAATCAAAATAACACTCCTACGTTTGCGAACAGCGATAACTTATGTCGTTCTAGCTTCTATAATTACCATTTCTTGATAACAATTTATTTATTACCCAATTAAATTGTTTTCCAGTTCTGTAAACTTATTCTCTCCCACGTATAATTTCTCTGTAAAATTCGAGCGAGTGTCTGCGGAAATTACACATGTGGAATTAAGTTAAAGAAACAGAATCTATCATCAATTTTATATTTAATATTCCGAGACCTGAAACCTACGTCTACATCGATCTCTTCTCTGTTTTTAAAAATTAGAGAACCATTTATCATCGCTGAAATGCAAATGAATAATTATCTCTCCACAAAATTTCCAATCGTCATTTTGATCTTTCAATCAATGCTCGACATTTTTTACCGGTTTGACTCGAACAGATTATTTTCTGTCATGAGTAGATTATCTTCGATCGTTGGTTAGCTAAATTTTGGGGATCGTCATTGCCTCATGGAATTTATATATTCATTGTCGGCTTTCGCTTGTAGCCAGGGAAACGCCAGGCTCGCAAAATCGCATGAATTGATCGGTTCTGAAATGTCAGTTATGGCTAGAAGAGATCCGGGATACGACAAGACTTTCGAATTCAAATCGCGATCCGTCTAACAAATTTAACAAGTCATTCGCGACGTATATTCGTTTTCGGTAGAATACGTTTATAGTTCCCATATCCTTCTCTATACCATTCAACAATCGCTAGACATGATTAGATTTATGAAAGGATTCCTTTAATCCGATTTGCAAAGCGAGTCTATTCAAATTCATAAGGGAGAGGGAAATATCATTTTGATGGGAATGGGTTTTATAGATTATAAGTAATTGAAGAGATTCATATCCAGAGTTTTGAATCTTTCATTAATCTGTTATTTTCTGGTGTTACCAATTCTTTTCATGGATCCCGCTGGTATGTTTTCCCTCAAAAAAAAAAGATAGAATCCACATAAGACAGCTGAGCGGACGTGACAGTCACGCAATTTACCTCACAGTATTGTCATCCGGGGAAGATTCCGGATTTCGAAAATCCTCCTAAATAAGGAAGAGAAATCGATCATCATGCGGTAAGTTCTTAAGTTAAACACACCCTTAATCTTCGCCAACAGTAGAGAAATTTGCCATGGAACGAGCAAGAAGTCAACAGCAAGTGTAGGGCAACCCTGAATTCGCAACGGACCTTCTGAATTCATTTTCAAAGAAAGAAGTCCTTCTCTCGATTTTGAGAGAGTGAGGGAGAGAAATAGAAAAGGAAGATCGAAGGATTGAAGCGACGAAGGGAGGGCTCACCTGGAATAAGCACGAAATTTCCACGCTCGATCCTCCCAGCCCAAATTCGGGGCAAAAACTCGCTAAATACGTCCTTAATGTCGCACCGGGTCTTTTGTACCTGCGGTTACGCAATTCTTTAGCAGGCACGGGTGTTCAATAACACTGGATAAATGGATTCATCCTTGGGGACCCAGAAGGGTGGAGGAAAATCAAACAATCGGGTCACATCACCCAGAAACAGGAACTTCTTTTTTCACCCAAAAATCACACTCGTGACAAAAAAAAAACATGACAATTCAAGAAGAGTTTACTTTAGGAAGAGTTTACTTTAGGAAGAGTTATCCATACTCAGGAAAAACGTGGAGATTAATTACGAGAGGAGATTTGTGGATACTTTTTCAATGATAATATTAGGTTTGATATTTCTTAAAACATATTTGAAAATTAATCATCCAACAGCTGGAAATTGAATGTATAATAAATGATCTACCAACTAATGTAGAATATGCTTGGAAATGTCCAAGGTATCGAAAAGCAACATCTCTATAGATAAATGGCATTTGTGGTATTTTAAAGCGAGGTACACGACGCGTAACCGATCGTGCTACCTTCGAACGACTACAATCCGTCCAGATAGTGTCTCGCCCGTCACATGTCATTCGTCGATCGAGGGAATGATAAGTGAAAGCCATAAAATCCAATTTTTAAACAATAATCTTTGTTCTCTATCCCGAACTGCCCTTGACTCTAGCAGCCCAGATTCCTTTCCAGGCTTCTTGGATTTTTATTCTTATTCAAAGTTATTGTGTTTGTGTACATATGTAACCGGTTGACACGATCGTATAAGTTGCTAATTGAAGTGTTCATTGAAACTCATCGACATTGGGAGCAAAGAGACGTTCATGTTGTCGTCCATGATAGTTGTTTACTCGGATTTTAAAATACTTTTTACATCTATCGAGGAAGAAGAAAAACCTTCACTTTTCGAAGAATCATCGCCGCTTTGTGTAATGAATTAATAATATGCGAATGATGATAAATCGACCTTATATTAATGCGCCAAGCCAACATCGACTGGTTAATTAAAGTATATTCCATGATTTTACAATCTTAGATTCAAAAGAATCTCAAATAAGAAGTAAACGACTTTTTAACCCATCTGAGTCAGCTATTTTGACTTTCTTGCATCCTGTATTATTCCTTCAACCCTCGGAACTAAAGAAAACATATTTCTATAGAAATCCGGAAATCTTTCATGATTGGGAGATTGTAACTCATGATTCAACATGTTGGTCGTATGAACGATATTTTTACAAGCGAGTGTCCCAAATCTTGAATTCCTTTCCGAAGGCGTGGCGGGCTTAGCTTCGTGGGTTCGTTGTTATTCCGAAATGACGAATCATAATGTAAAATATAATGCACGAACGAGTCACATGCGTATATAGGTACCAATATAACAACGATATAACAACAGAGTTGCGTGTGCGTGTGACGTTCGTACGTTCGTTTGCCTGTGAACTCATGCTCGTGGTAAGAGATACGGTCTCTTTCTTTCCGATGCTCTCTTCTTTTCTCTCTCTTCACCTGGTAATTCTATCTTGCTCCTCTTTCCTCCCTTTTCCTCCCACCCCTTTGCGGGCACTCCGTCTCTCTCATATTGGTGAGGAGAGCTAGTACTTACACGGCTTATTCAAATGAACCAAGGATTGTCCGATGTATCTCGGGACCTAACTGGATTCTTAAAATTAAAAAAGAAGAGTAGGCACCAGTAAGGCAGAACTGCACTGCTCAGACAGAACCTTTAAGAAGCACTTTGTGCCTCACCTTATTGTACATTTTTTCCAGTCTGCTGCGTCTCTCTTTGAATCAGTGCCGTAACTAGAAATTGCCAATGAAAGTGAATTATAATGATCTCAATTATTTGATTGGAAACTTCGAAGCAGGAAATCAAATTATTAGAACCCAAGAATTATATATGCAAGAATTTTGTCCTTGAATTTCAAACTACTTCCACTTATAGGACTTGGTTTTAAATGAATGAATGCAAATTATTAACTAATGTGAAACGATCTGAGATTATAAAAAATGCTCAAATTGCTTGTGGAACCTTTGTCCCTGGCATCAGAAACGAAGGGGCATTGTGCTCGTATCACATTGGCAACGTTTACAACGTGGCTGACGCCCACGCTTGGTTAGATGCACTACAGTTCACAGATTCTCCCCTGCGGGGGGTTGACACGTTCTCGACAACGATATGCATTCGTCAAAGACGAGGTCAGAGAGTTTTCAAAATTATAGGGAAAAATGTAATTAATGTAATGTATTATAGAAAAAATGCTTCAAAATATAGACTTCAAAATATATAGATTTCAAAAAGTGCGATGACTATCATCTTTGTAAATTTGGAACGTAAAAATAGTTGTTTCAATTTTTACAAGTAGAAAGTATGTTCTCTACATTTGCCTATGAAAGTAATAAGTTCAGTTTTATATTTAGCACACGCAAATTGTGCAAGTCAGGAAATGTCAATTAAGATCATAAACATGTGTTTTGAAAACGATCGACTGACTCTTGGAGAAGAAAGTCGAGGCAAACGATCGTATAATTATTATTTGAACGAATTTTTTCTACTGATTTCCGTGATCTCCTTGAGATTGATCCCAGCACGATCCCACAGATGTGAAATTCGATTTCACGCGCGTCTATCGTCCTCCGATTGATTAATTGTTTGAAGCTGAACGGATCTCATCTCATCATGACTACCCTGACCAGTGAATCAAATGACTCGGATCTTCCACAACTACAAGATATCAATATCACAAGATCATGAATAAAAATAAACTCTTTTGCTTCTTTTATTCGATTCTCTAATTCTTATTTTCTTTCATTATATCAATTGCAAACAATTCTGCATAGGAATTTTTTTGTCAAATTTTATTTTCTGTTATATCACTTTATCAATATTTCGAAATGAATTTAATAGTTGGCATTGAATATTTCCTTCTGCAAATTTCTTGCATCATTTCTATAGATATTTGTAGATATCATATAAGAGAATAAGTTAATAGCGTCACCGAAGAATATATACTGTTCTTTGACGTTTGATTATTTTTTCAATGTAACCCTGGATTTCAAGATCTCAACGCGCATAAATCAAGGCCTGTGACTTTATTGGATTCCCAGTTCTGACTAAGTAAACTTGAGGAAAAAAAATCTTAAACTACATCAAATCACTGGCTTCGAAAACGTTGCTCGACCTGTCACTTTCCTTGACAGTTCAAACAAACTGCATGTCAGATCCTCCTCCTACTCGCGGAAGCATCTATAAATATTCGGGGCGAGGAAAAAATCTCTCAACGTCTGAGGAATAAGATTCATATCCGGCATGGACGCATTGCATGCAAAGGGTTTCTTTTAATAATCCGCTTCCGATGAAATTATCTCGCGGGAAGCTGCAGGCTCTCAAAAAATGGGGAAAGGGTAACCAGAGATTTTTACCGGAAACGAAATATGGAGGAAATTTTAATTAGTTGAAGACATGTTAGACATGTTAATATTTAAATGTTAGCCTTCTAAGAAATCATTTCATTTAAAAATCAGTATAAGCGATAACAAAGTATTAAAAGTGTCTTTTTGCTAAAGTAAAAGAGCTTTGTAGTACAAAACACTTGGCGTTCCGAGAATGCGATAGTAAGATACTAACGATCAGAGTAGGTGTAACAAGTAGTGTAAACTGCTCGCCATTTTTAGTCTCTTTCTCATTTAACAGCTACTTGCTATTTATTAAAACTGTCTAGGCTGAAATTGTAAATCATCGAAATTCCAAACATTTATTGCAGATATTTATTTGAAAGGCGATTTACTCAATAGATAATGATGAAATTGTTTCGTATTCTATAGACTGACATACATGCATTTCTATTCTTTTTTCTTTCTGTTCTTCAATTTTATTGCTCACTCAAATGATTAATCCACATTTAACATTAAATTTTTTTCTTCCTCAACAAGAGTCAAAAAAATCCGCGTTAATCATCAAACGAAAGACAATAAAACATAAAAATTCGTTTTTCATTAATGCAGATCAAAAACCTGCTCAAATCGATTACTCCAAATGCGATCTGCAAATCGGCCTAAAGAGAAGAGAGAAGAATCCAGGAGGAACAAGCGCCAAGAAAAATAGCTAGTGTTCGCGTCTGACAGAGTTGGTGATCTTGGAGGGGGTGATAATGCAAGAGGGAGAATGAAAAGAGGAAAGATAGTGAGAGAGAGGAGAGAATCGATGATAGAGTGTAAGAGAGTCGAAGACCTCGAACTCGCAAGTTGCAAGAAGCGAGACGAAACTGGTCGCATTCCGCGGTACAGCGTCGAGAAGTGGAGAACAGGACAAAAGAGGATCGTGCGGGTGATTACAACATTAATAAACAAATGAGCCTCGAGGCGGGAGAATTTATCGACCAATCAGCTTTTGTGGGCGGAAGCTAGGCGGAGCCACTTTCGACCAACCTCGAGGTTCCTCCACTTGTTGGAGGAACCACTCTTTGATCCTCTCTCTTTCCCTCTTTTTGTCTCTTTCACTCTTTTTCCCTCTCTTTTCTCCCTCCTTCCTTGTCACTCTTCTTTAGTCTCTTTTCCTCCTTTCTTTTCATCCCTCTCTATCCTTTTCTGTCCCTCTCTTTCTTATCCCTTATTCCCATCACTTTATTTCCTTCTCTATCCCTCAATCCCTCTTTTAGTCCCTTTTTCTCTATTTTGCGAATCTCTCCTCCGTCACTCTCATTTTCTCTCTCACTCTCCTCTGCAGACTATTCCTCGCAGGCACAGACTCCACAGACTGCTGCCACAATACGTGCATTACATCTCCCTTCCTCTTTCCCAATCATTTGGCAGCATGCAGTTCTAAGTCGAGCGCGTAGGAGCCTCTATTGGACTCGGGGGTCATTAACATTTTTTTTCTGCAGCAGGAAAAATGTTCCTGAATTCATTAGATAGGCTGTTGACGTAATTAATTCGTTATTTGAGCCAATCAAGATTCAAGGAAGCCAATTTAGCGGTTAATGACTTCATTAAGGGTTCACGAAATCAGGGTGTTCATTACTGCGATTTGCTGGGAAATGGACTTCGAGGATTTCGAGATAGTGGAATTTTAGATGCCAAAAATTCGATAAATAAGTCAAAAAAAAATTTACAAACTTACGTATTTCCTAATATGCGGCACATCTCCAACTCTTACCAACTGCCGGAACGCATTGCCCTAGAAATAAATATAAATACTAATTAATTACTTTCAAAACAAGTATTTTTTCAAGAAAATGTTAAAATGTTAATTTCTTAACGATGAGCTAGAAATCGTTTTTGAATAAATAGTCGGCCGCTTCCAAAACGCATACGAATACATTTTGATTGTCTATATTAAGGTACTTTGAGATACAAGCGCTTAAAATAAAAAAATATGTACAATTAAGATCAATATATTTTTTCTGCTTCATTAATACATAAAAAATTGATTTAAAAAGTGAAGAAACTTGTCTAACAGTTTCTTGTATTGATTCATAAAGTTCTGTAGGAAACGAATTTTGGGATATAAAAAATGCAATCAATAAGTAAAAAAAAAATAATTATTGAACAAAACAGATAGGGAATTTCATAAATAAAATAGAACCATTATTTTATATTCCTTTATTGATAGGCTTGTATTAGCATAATCTTTCAAAATTAAATGTATTTACAACCCTTTGTATTTTCTCCTTATCAGGCACACATCCATTTGTTACCAATTTTCTTGAAGCAATTTGCTAGAAATAAATGTAAATGCAAATTAATTACTCTTATAACAAGTATTTTTTCAAGAAAATATGAGAATGTTCATTTCTTACTAGCTTCAATTGGAGTATAAAACTTTCGGGAGCTTTTAAGGCATATGAATTCAGTTGAACCATCTTTATGAGTCTGCACTAAGAGACAAGGGTCTAAAATAATATATGTATATATAATTAAGTTTGATATATTTTTTCTGATTCATGAAGGGCTCTTAATACTTACAACAATATAATTTATTTAAAAGGTGAAAAAACTTACCTGGAGAAGCTCTTTTAGTTATTTTTGAACCGTTTCCTGGCTTATCATATGGAAAAGAGTGAGAAGTTTTAATCAGCCATACAAAGAAAAAAAATAAAAGAATGATAGTTATTTTTAAATTCATGTTGAAATATGTTGATAACATATTTCTGTTGTAGAAGGATTTCAAATGAATTATTATCTTTCAGAACCGCGTTTCACGCAAGTGAAAAGATTTTAGACTTTTATAGTTTAACGTATTCCGCAGTTTTATATGTGATTTTTATGCTTCAATGTGGAGTGAAACTATTGGGTAGAGATACAATAAAATATATACAATCTTTTTTCATGTGACATGTGCCCGTGTGGAAATGTGCCCAGATTAGCCCATACTATAATTGGGCGCCAATGTTTGCCCAACTGGGTAGCCCAAATATGAAAAAAAATTAAAAAGATTCGATTGTTTTCATTATATAATTAAATAAATGCAAAGTGTGATTAATACTGCCCTTTTTTCAATAATTCATATTCCTGAATTATTAAACCTAAAGTTTCTAGAGCCAGTAACTGTTTAGTTTATAATTAAGTTTTTTTCTAGCTTAGAAACGACGAAGAATAATTAAATTTAAGATTTGATATCGATTGGTTCATGTTTTAAATATGTTTAATTATAATTAATCCATAATTTGTTCATTTGTTAAATATATCGATCCGTTCATATGTAAAGATTAAAAAAAAGCAATAAATCTTGTTTGTGCAAAAACAAGTTTTCTTTGTAATATACTTGACATAAAGATTAACCAATTTTAATATTTTATTGTTAAATGGTCAGTCCACATTCAGCCCAAATAATAACTGGGTAGAAAAAATATTGCCCAACTTGGGCCCAACTAGTTTCCCCTAATATGGGTTTTAGTTGGTATGAGCGTTACAACCCAAAATGGGCCCCACTTAGAGATCCCACTTGGGCCCCAGTTGGTACTTGGGCAAACTATCTGGAACCCAGTCTGGCCCCAGTCGATTTTTCCACACGGGTGTTTTGTGTTACCTTTTGAAATAACTCTCAAAAAGGTGACAGAAGTGTCTATTTAACTTGTATGGCAGTATGAAACGCATTAGATGGAATTTTTGAATATATAAAATGCAATAAATAAGTAAAAAAATTATTATTGAAAAAACAGATAGGGAATTTTGAAAATAAAATAGAATCTGTATTTTATATTCCTTTATTGATAGGCTTGTGTTAGCATAATCTTTTAAGCTTGAATGCACTTACAGCCCTCTGTATTTTCTCCTTATCAGGCACATACCCATTCATCACCAACTTTCTGGAAGCAATTATCTAGAAATAAATGTAAATACAAATCAATTATTCTCATAACAAATATTTTTTCAAGAAAATATGAGAATGTTCATTTCTTACTAATTTCAGATGGAGAATAAAACTTTTCGGAGCTTTCAGTGCATACAAATTCAATGGAACCATCATCATAAATCTCCTCTCGGTAACAAGGGTCTAAAATAATATATAAATTATTAATAATATATAATAATTATCTAAATTTGTTCATATGGTCAAATACGCATGCCCTCACAGAAAAACTCAGGGTTTCAATTTGTAGCATCTCGTTTTTGTTTAAGTTCTCAAAATGAGAATTTTTTAGTCTCAATCTGTCTCAATCTGTTAAGGAGGGGATAAGGTTAAATCGACAAAAAAGGCCTATTTTCAAGAATTTTTTTATAAGATACAGGTAATGCTGGTTTATTCAGGTAATATGCATATAATTGTACAACTTTTGAACTATGTTTTCCTAAATTTTTATTGAGAAATATTGGTAAATTAGCCGCTGGCAGCAAATCTCCTCCAGCGAAAAGTTGTTTTGTGGTGTACACCATAACATGTCACTGGATCAACTAAAACAAAAAAATCAAAATGCGTTTTTCAGTTTAGATGTTTCCCGATGCAACCTAGGAGAGTTTTTTTTTTTATTAATTATTTTTTATTTTACAATAACAAATTAACCGATTTTTTAGCGAAAATCGCGATTTTGACTTCAAAGTGCTACCGAAAATGTAAAAATCGATAAAAAAAAAAACTCTCCCAGGTTGCATCGGGAAACATCTAAACTAAAAAACGCATTTTGATTTTTTTGTTTTAGTTGATCCAGAGGCGGATCCAGACAAGGGCGTGAAAATTTCAAATCTGGGCTTTTGGGGGAGGGCAAGAAGCCATGCCCCCCCCCCTGGATCCGTCCATGAGTTGATCCAGTGACATGTTATGGTGTGCACAGCAAAACAACTTTTTTTCGAGACGCCGGCAGAGATTTTCTGCCAGCAGCTAATTTACCAATATTTCTCAATAAAAATTTAGGAAAACATAGTTCAAAAGTTGTACAATTATATGCATATTACCTAAATAAACTAGCATTACCTGTATCTTATAAAAAAATTCTTGAAAATAGGCCTTTTTTGTCGA
>CAJFCP010000098.1:2686102-2703637 GCA_904066005.1 Synergus itoensis
ATTAACCTCCCCCAGATTAAGACTAAAAAATTCTCATTTTGAGAACTTAAACAAACGAGATGCTACAAATTGAAACCCTGTCTTTTTCTATGCTTAAAACATAAATAATTTATATAAAAAGGAAGAAACTTACCAACTTGCCTAACTTCTTTTAGAACTTTTTCTGGTTCATCATACGAAGATTCTGGTTCATCATACGAAAAAGAGTGAGAAGTTTTAATTAGGCATACAGCGCACAAAAATGAAAGGATGATATTGATTTTTAAATTCATGTTGAGATTTTTTGATAAAATATTTCTGTTACAAAGGGATTTCAACTGAATTATTACAATTAAGAAACGCGTTTTCCAACTGTGTAAATATACTAAAGATTTTAGGCTTTTATACTTTTAAGCATTCCGTAGTTTTATATGTGTTTTTTATGCTTCAACATGGAGTGAAACTATTGGTTGAAGATACTAACGACATATCTAGATTGTAAAATAGTTCTAAAATATAATCTTTTTTCCCTAAAGATAACTACTTTTAATGACACCTATGAAACTTATTTATTTATCAGTAAACTTAAAAAATAATAAATTTGAAAAGATGCACAGAATGTGCAGAATGTATACACTGAAAAAAAAGATTTTTGGATTCAAAGAAATGCATTTCTTTGACAACACTTCTTTGAATTAAAGTATTTTATTACTTAATGCAATTAAATATTACTGTATGACAAAAAACTCAGGCATAGACTCAAAGAAATTATTTCTTTACATGTCATTTCTTTAATACAAATAAATATTTCTTTGCTTGTAAATGTGAAGTATTTTAAGTCAATAAAATGGTTTCTTGGAAACTAGGAGCCTAGATTTCTTGAATCTAACTTTTACGCTTGAAGAAATATTTCTTAAGTTCAATAAATTTGACTATTTGAATAAAAAATATGTGTACTTAAATCACATAATTCATTTATGCTGGATTAAGTATTATATTTCTTTGAGTGAAAGAAATATGAAGATAACTTAAAGGAATTTTAATTGATTTAATGAGATATTTCTTTAACATAAGGAGAAGATATGTTTATTTAAATAGAGGATTTCTTTAGATAAATTAAGCAATTCATTAAAATGAATATTAATTTATTTAGTTGAAATAAATATTTATATCATTAGATAAACTGAAAGGAGATGTATCAAAAAAATATTTCTTTCGAAGAAAGAAATATATTTTTGAAATAACTGTATAATATACATTTCCTTCAACAGAATATATTTTTTATTAAATTTTTTGACATGGCTAAATTGATTAAATATTTTTTCCAATTAAAATCATATTCAGCAGGATTAAATGTTTATCTGTTGCATTCCAAGAAATATTCTAAAAAATATTCCAAGAAATATTATTCCAAACACATATTTCTCTCATATAGAAAGATATATCTTTTCTAATTAACTGACACGCTTCATCCAAAAAAATATTATTTTTACTCAACTTTGTATAGCATGGCCCACAAACATTTTTTGTATTTAAATCGAGGAAATATTTATTGCATTCGATATATATATGTCTTTGTATGGAAGAAACCTTTATTCACTCTAATAATTATTTAATCCGAACAATATGGCATATCTTAGAACTGCAGAAATATTTATTTATGTTAAAAACCATTTCTTCCTTTCAAAGAAATATTCTTTCTCTTTTATAGAAAGCTTCTTTTACACAAAGAAAAATATACTAATATCAAAAAAAAACTTTGACTTTAACCGAAAAATATTTACTTGCATGAAATAATTATTTTATTGAAGCAGCGCTGTATAGTTCTTTATATTCAGTAAATTACTCTTTACATCGAATATTTATTTCTTATAGTTAATAAAATATTTATCTCGTTTAAAGAATATTCCATTCTGTCAAATAAACTTTTCTTTGTTTTAATAATTATATTCCTTTGATATAAGAAAAATATTTCTTCGAATTAAAGAAATATTTCTTCGGCCATATTCTAACAGACCATTTATTTGAATCAAAGAAATATTCTTTAATTCAAAGATCCTTTTTTTTCAGTGATATATTAATATTACAACTATATATGACAAAATAATTGGAAATTGTATGAAACCTTTGTTTGTGATTTTAATTACCTTATCCCATCATTTACACCGTGTTTTTTTTTGTACCACCCCACATAGCATAAGTTATTATTTTTTACGCATTTCGTCAAAATTTCTCGTGAGAAAGGAAACAACAGTAGCTGGTTTCACGGTAGAGTAAAATTGATAGGGGGAAGAGAATGGAGGTCGAAAGTAAAGACGACGAAGTTACTCTGAGGTGATATGCCTCGCCTTAATCTGTAAACTGTAAAGCCCGAATTAGGTGCGGCGCACCCTTTCCTGCATTCGAGGAGTTCCTCGATCGCAGCTAGCTTGTTAACCGGAAGCGCCCCATTACCGGAAACTTAATAGTCCGTGAAAACAATAGAATTACGCGCTGAATCGAATAAAAATCAAGTCTCTGCGATGCACAGAACTTATATCTATATACTTACAGGGTGGTTATAAATTTACTTTGAGACTAACGAGTTTATTTTCTTCAGATCTACTTCATGCTTGAATCAACAGCCTCGTTGTCTTGCTAAATTTCCGGTCTAAGCGAGGAGCGTTTCATATTTTTGGAATTATCTAACATCTTTAAATCATAGACATAAAGTGTTTAAATAAAATTTATTCGAATCTAACGTATAAAGTTAATTGCAATTTTATGGCTGGGAAGGTTATTAAATAGAATAAATCCATAGAATCAGGTAAATCTATAGAGGAATCATTAAAGGAGGCACGCTTCTGTTCCTAGGAAAATGTATCGTAAACTCGTGCTCGGCTGGCACGAAATTATGGGTCTTCGCAATACGCATTACATTAAAAACAATTATTACTCGTTGCACGTTCTCGCGAGGTTATTATTGAAACAAGCGGGTTATGACGTCTTTCGTGAAACGCGGCATAAATTAGAAAATAACATGGCGACTGCAGAGCGATCATTACAGAGCCGCCGTATATGAAAAGCGAGAAGCGCGAGTCATTCCTTATGGAATTTAAATGGAAGTACCGCCCACTTGCAAGAAAACGATCAATCGAAGGACGAAGTCAAATAGCATTCAGGACGAGATCGCAAACCAATTCTGGAAAAATTCCCCCTTGTCTCAAATTTAAAAGAAAAATTGAAGAAATGAGATCGGGATTTATACATCTCTTCAGCAAAATGCATTATAAACGTCGAGACGATTTTAAGTATTCTAGAGAATTATAAATTTAATTTGCCCGCACTTAATAAGTGATTATTATTATTTCTCTTTTAGGAACAATTTACTGCCCAGTATATAAATTGAACACAAGAAAATTGACTTCGGTAGTAATTGTTGTGGAAATGTATCTTATAGGAGAGAATGGGAGGTTCGTAAGAGTCAAAGAGGGAAAGAGTCGCTAAAGGAACGAAACGTTCTCTGTGTATAACTGGTAATTAGTGGTGCTGGGCTCTACGACGTTGGGAATAAATAAATAAATTACATTCTCAAACTCGTGAAGCTTCGCCACAGAAATGCATCTCGTTACATTTTAGATGAGCGATTTACAATAGATTGCAAAAGATTCACTATTGCAAAACATTGCCTGCCTTTTGATTCAATCAACCTTTAATTCAATCAACAAACCTAATTTTAATCTCCCCTTCTCTTTAATTCCATCCCAATTTCTATTCCCTTCCATCTAAAAAATTAATCACCCGCATACATGTTTTTCTCTAATTTTATCAACATCTTGTCTGGAAATAAAAGAATCACAAAAGACAGAAGTACTGAATCAGCAGTCATTAAACAACTCCTCCCTTATCTGCACTTCATGAAAATTAAGTGACTGTAAACATTATCAGCGAACAAGCGAAGAAGTGGTAGTAGGGAAATGGAGAGGGTTCTAGGAAGTGCAAGAAGAAAAAGAAGAAAATGAAGAAGTCTCACACTGCTCACTCCTGGATCCCAATAAATAAAATTGCGCCACCGTGAACCGATAACCACGAATGTGTTCAATGTCCCTGTTTTGCCTCTCTTTTCCTCTGCCTAGAAGACACCCTTTCTCGCTTCCTAATTCGAAACGTGGAAGCTCCCGTGGGTCCCTTTAGCATAATCCTTGGACAAGAACCCGACGATCAGTTCGAATACACCGGACACTTACAAGACACAGACGACACATACTTCCAGGACATTCTTCTCTCTTCTTCTCACATGGTCCCCCATGCGTCCACGGTCAATCTCATGGATGTTGTGTTCAGTGTTCACCCATTCCGTATAGGCAGAAGCTGAAACAGTGAAGCAACCTGAAGTAGCTCCTCCTTCAGCAACAGCAGCTACGTTGGGCATCGCGTTGTCTGATCATCCTCGCCCTAATGAAGGCTGGTTTATCTGAAGGCTTTCGATTCCCAGTATAACCCATACCCCACGTATGCGATGGTGGTGGAGGACACCTTCGCGGTGGTGCTAGCCACCAGAGCTTGTACATTCTTCTGCAAAAGTATCCATTAGAGATACTTCTCTTCAGAATCAAAGATCTAGGTACAAACACGAATAAAAGGAGAGACTCGCATATAGACTCTGGAGTGTGGAGTGACTGGAGAACTAAAGAGCTGAAGAACTGGAGAACTGGTGAATTGAAGAGCTGGGTGAACTGGAGGAGTGGAACCCTCGGTGGAACCTGGGCGAGGATCCCCTGACGAGAGCTTGATGGGCATCCCAAGACCATTACAGATAAGGGTAATGTATACAAGCTGCGAATAAATGTCTGCAGAATATTCCTGCCTTGATTCTTATTCTTACCTACAGACGATACAGGGGAGCTTTTATTTCTTTTCCTTAATCATCCTCTGCTTCATCGATCATCAAGTATCTGTGATTTATTATTTCATTCCGCTCGGTACTTTGCAATAAGTGTATTATAATTCTCTAGAATTTCTACAGACCTTGGGTTTGTTATAATCTGTAGATTTTTTATACTTTACATGTTTAGTCATCTGAGATGGAGCAATTTTATTTTTTACTCAGATTGTGATGCTGATGTAAAGTCTCCTTTCTTCTCTTATCTGATGATATCAAAAAATGAGATGAAAAAGCATTCATGTATCTGCATTCTCCTTACAATTAATAATACAAGCCACTAAAATGATTAGTTATTTATCTCCGTCTCATTCAGATTTATGAAAGCAATCGAGGCAATTATAGAATGCTTTCCGCTTGGACTGTACACTCAGCAGGCCACCCAAAGCTGAAGAGTAACAGGAGGTGGATGAATACACGGTGGGAAGGGAGAAATCCACGATGTTAATTTTAACTTAATTAAGGCTTAATTGAGAGAAAACATTATACTCCGCGGCCGCGACATTGCTGCCCGGGCGCATCTGCAACGCAAATCCGGATTTGAAATTTCAAAAATTGCGCGCCCGCTACAAACTGTCGGGGGTGCCCGATCGCGGATCGTGGTCAATTAACGGAGACGATGGAGGGGGAAGGGAAGTGAATGTGAGAGATGGATACGAGAATCTTGGGGAAGGTCACTGTCCCTTTCATCTCCTTATTTTTATATACAAAACATTGTTTTTATATATCAATTATTTTTATATGTAAACTGATATTACGTTTTCTTTTTTGACAAGTGAAATTCTTATAGTGCATTCACTTTATTAGCTTTTTAATAATAATTATTCAATCTGGGTGTCAGTCATGTAATTTTTCCATTTTGGTTGTACACCTACTTCTGACTTGAAGATATTTTAGGATATTGCAATAACTTCAGAAGATTTCACTGACTTCAGGAAATTTGAATAAAAAATCCCAACGATTTCAGGTGACTTCATGTGAATTCACTTGATTTCATGTGAATTAAAGTCACTTGAGCTTGTTTGAATTTACTTGAAGTGATTTTAAAAGATTTTAAATGGTTTTGAAGAATTTTAAGTAATTATAAACAATTTTATGGCACTTCAAAGAATTTTAAGGCATTCTGAAGAACTTCAGAGCATTTTAAGTGATTTTAAAGATTGTAAATAATTTTAAGAATTTCAAGTTTCTTCATGGTTCAGATATTTTAGAAGAATTCAATGACTTCAAGAAATTTCAAGTGATTTCAGGAGAATTTAAGTGACTTTTAGGAATTTAAGTGAACTTTAGGAGATTTCAGATATTTTTGGATATTGAAAGATACTTTCTTCTTGACTGTTTCAAGCAGCAGAATAAAAAATCAAATATATCACGCTGAGTGCAGAGGCACATGGGAATCATTCAAGGGCGCGTGATAAAATCTTGGATTTCGCCTGTTTTAAAATTCAAAGCGTCCTGGAAGGCAGAAGATTCGAGATACGATATGGTAAATGGTTTCTAGAATTTCTCCGCGTGTCACGGGTTACATAGAGGATTCTCCATAGCAGCAATGGTCGAGGGTAATTAGTCTTTTTCTTCCTGTGACGACATGGTGTCCGAGGTAGGCGATCGCAAGTGTGGTGGAGGGTCGCTTAATCAGAAGTGAAAGAGGTCGATGACTGGTTGGCTTTTTGTACATTGATCAGCAAAATGCGCCTTTGCGATCCCCCGTTGCATCTTTGTTGGCGTTCACAAGCTCACGTACGTTCCTTGAATGGACCTCGGTTAATTTGAAACGTTACACGCCTCAATCCGTGCACCAATGGATAAAACCCTGCTCGAGGAATCAAGTGTGAACATTCCGAATTGAAAATTACTAACTTTATTTAATCTAACTCTCTCTTAGTTTATAAACAATCGTTCTTTACTGATCTGTAATATTATAATTCTTAGATTTAACTGAAAATCATTAAAACTTATATCTAGCACATTTAGATAAATTCAAGTGATTCAAGCTGGAATCACTGAAAACATTTCTGCAACACTTGAGATTACTTTATGCTTTCCTTTGGTTTTGGAATATGTTAGACTATTAAGTGTCAAGTAGCTTGGTCTATAAATGTTGAACTAAACTGATATTTATACGCAGATTATTTTCTTTAGCGCCTGCTCTCAGATTTAGTAGGTTGTCCCATTACGGAACAAGTTCGACTCGAAATGGCTCACAATTAGACGCAGATGTTCCAATCTCTGGAAGTTAACTCGAAAACATTCCAGATTCGCTGTACATAATTATAAAGTAATTATCGACGACATTCTTGACAGGACTAATTAATTAAATTCACATTTTTTTGAATCACTTAACATTTATGAATTCTCATCAAGTCTCTTTCTTATTGCCCGGAAATGGACAAGATTACAAACTTGAAAGTGCTTTTGAAATAGAAAGTTTAAAATTCAAAAGAGCAAATTAATCATTTCAATTATATAGTTTTTTTTTTAAAGTTTGTATCTTGATTAATTTCCATGTAATAGAAAAAAGATGTTGGGTCTTATATCCCCCTAAAATTGAAGTCACGATTTGAAAATATTTATTCGAAATTTTAGCGTAAATTGAGTAGTCTAAACAAAAATTTAAAAGTTTCCATCAACGATATAAGACTCCCACGCAATTATTGCCTGTATCTCATCACAGTTCTTTCCTGCGAGGACCCATAAAGTCAAAGACATACAAACAATTCCAATAAACGAAGAATAAATATGTATGCCAAGGCATGCGGTGACTCTTGGCAATGACGTCACTTCCGTTTCCTGGTGTATAAGCCTCGAGACACTCTGTCGCTCATTTTAATCGGTCGCCGTTCTTCAGACATTAAATTGATACAGACAGAAAAAAAAACAGAAGTATTCAAATTCGTTTAGTATAAACTAAGCATTCTATAACCCAGACACAGTTTTATATTTGCATTCTTAACGCAATAATATTTCAAGGATGATTTTTCTCTTTAAATTATAATATTCCATTTCTAAACTAACGATTAAAATTTCGTAAATTCTAGAAACATTTTTTACCATAATTTGGTTATTTTTTGATAAATCGTAACCTGCAAACTTGGCAATTACATTTTCGTTAGGAAGAGCCCGTTTGGGTGAAAAATCTAGAGTCGTTTAGATTTGAATGCTGGAAGGTTTGAAGAGTGATTATGACGTCAAGCAAATTATGTTCGAAATGCCTCGAGCGGTCACGGGGTCGACGATTGATTGACTAAGTTCGAACCTTACAAGCGGTCGAGATGGATTTATTTCACAGTGAATCGGTGCTAAGTAACATTACAAGTTCTGTCAAGAGGTGTTGAAATACTTCTTAGTACCTATTATTTTAAACTCGCTGCAAAGACAAAAAGATTGAGATATATCTCCACAAACATTACTCGTAAGAACTTTTAAATAAACAACACCTTATAACTCCAATAAATAATTTGATAATTTCCATTAATCAAACCCGAATTACACTCGAGTTGGAATTACACTGGCAGATTCAATTTCTTCAAATTTAATTGAATCTGAGATCATCTGAGTTGACTTCAATTCCTTCAAATTGAATTGAATTCACGTGAAATTCTTTTAAATTGAATCCATCTGAATTTAATATTAAAAGACCTGAATTTAGAGAATCTGATGAATTTTTTCCTTGTCCTAGATTCGTGTTCCCGAATCTTGGGACGGGAATTATGCTAATCCTTAGAATAGGATTGGACTGGGGTGGCAGGTCGTGTATTATGAAGTAAGGGTGTTTGAGTGGTTGGGTAAGGAGGGTGCGGAGACGGGGGTTCGAATTCATCATCAGTCCAAGTCAGGAATTATAACGGAGCGATTCATCACGAGCGTCTACCGATCCGTCATGCCGATCCACGTGAGCAAGCCGTTCTTGAATACTCTGTAGCCTGGCGTATCTATCGAGGTACCATAATAATATAATATAACCCTTGCTCGCGCCGCTCCTCAAGGATTTCCACAGACGACCTTGAGAAATCTCAAAGCCAGGCTCTTTAGCCTCTCTTCGCGATAATCTTTCATCGCGAAGACTTTTAAATGGTTTCCTCGCGTGGGGTCACTCTCAGGTACCCCACAGTGCTACATTAACGCCATTTTTCGCTCGACCCGCAAATAGAACGACCCAGGCTTTCCCCTCTTCTAAGACATTCTTGATCATCCCGAGATATCAATTTCTACTGTTCTAAATAGCTTCTTATGATAATTTTTTGGGGATGATTTTCTCTGAGATCCTTAAAGATTCAGAGACACCTTCAAGGATACCTCAGAATTCGACCCAATTGAAATTGACATTTCTCTCTTGTAGAATCAACATTAAATATTCTAAAACAAAAATGGGACGAAGATTCTAATTAAGATTTCGTACTGTATTCTTCTCAAAAATCAAGATTGCTCGATTTGGTGTTCCTGAGATTGAAATTAGGTTCAAACCAGTTTGTGTCACCTAAAGTTCTCAGATACATAATATGTAGATCTCTTCGAATAAGAAGACTACTTTAATAATAGATTACCGTTAAAATGAAATATCTGACCTCAATTTATAATGGAATTTTTTCTGAAGACTTTGATCTTTTAAAAATGAAATTAGATAAAGTAATCGCGAATACAAATTGGACAATTGATGACTATATCTAATAATTTGGGCCTGCTTATAGCCGATTTGAGGCCCTCTTTTTCGGGTGGATGATAATCGTGAGGGCTAAGCAGGCGCTAATGATTCAGGAAAGTGGCAAAAAAATGTTTTAGCTTCTCGAAATGTTCGCGGTTTCTGCTCGAGCGTAATTGACAATTAGTCACTAGGCCTCGTGCCTGCTCTCGGAGTCATTTCAATCGTAATTTGCGTTGGCAGCATAATAAACGTTTCCTCGGGCCCGTCACAGTTTCTTTCTCTTTCTCTCTCCCTCTCTCTCTTCCCCCTTTGCTGTGTTCTTCTAAATCAACAAAAAAACAACATCGGTCTGTTGTCCCGTGTTTATAAGCAGTGGGTCAGTCTGGAATTCGATTTGTTTAAAAAAATCTAGTCGGACACGCATTGTCGCGAAGTAAAGTCGTAAATAATAATTTGAGCCGATGTTCAACATCAACTATTATCGATGTTTTCTTTCAATATATTAGCCATCGTCGCGACTGTCGGGTGGATGCAAGAAGGTCAATTAATGAGTCAAATGGACATTTCTGGACTGTAGAATTCTTTCGGAACTCTCGGCTTTCAAGCAATCGTTAAGATTTGTTGAGATTGACGATCAGCAAAAAGCTTTTCAAAAATTCAGCTTCGGTTTGACACGTTTCGGGTGGTTTTCACCTCCCACACAATCAGCACTTCTCTCTTCGCACCTCGAGGCTCGAGCTTTCTACCTTCTCCAAATTGGATTTAGCCAACAACTTAGAATCCTAAGAAGTCTCGGATAGTCTCACAAGTTGATGTCTGTAAGAATTCGAGAAGTAATTATCGACAACTACTGGCCGAGTCCGAGACGAATATAGTATAGAGGGAAGAAAGGACATAAACCAAGCGAGATGAAGAGAGTGCGAGAGAAAGAGGAACGAGATGGAAAGGCGGTGCGTGGAAGGAAAGGTTGAAGGGGGCAAATTCGAAACGAATTCTTTTGTTTCGAGTTCTCCGCAAAAGGAGCAAGTCAAGAAAAAAACGATGCTGGTCCGCGAAGCAGAACAGGGCAGGAACGCAGTCCAGCACACTGGCCTGGACTAGCGTCGACTGCCGTGGCTCGGTGTGCAGTGTGCACGGTGGAATATAAGGTTTTATTTTCGAAATTTATGATTGTCAATAAATTTTAAAAGCGTTCCGTCTGGAGCCCTTAGGGCTCGCAGGGCTGACCAAACCCAAAGCAGCTAAGAAGAGTAAGAGGGCCAAACCGCGATCTTTTCCCTTCTCTCTCTTTCCCTTTTCTCCTTGTTTTTTGCTCTCCCTTTCCCTTTTCTCCTCTCAATTTCTTTCTCTCTTTCTTCTTCTCAAACTCTGCGTTTCCTACATATGTGAGGGCTCCTATGGGGATTCGGGTTTAGCGGTTAATTGCGTTTGGTGCAACCCGCGTGGATTTTACAACCACGATTTTCATCTTTTTTTTTCTATTCCCTCCTGAATTCATACCACTCATACCCAGTCAAACTGACCCTAGGCCTCTGTTTTTCTCTCTTATTCTTCTTCATATTTTTTCCTTGCTTTCGTCTCTCCATCCCCCCCTCCTCCTCCCCTCTTCTATCTACTCCTGTTTTGCTCCTCTCGCGATGTTTAATTGTTCGACTGGTTCTCAACATCCACAGGGTTCGCAAAGACCTCTTTCACGTTCGCCGATTGCCTCCCGCAGTGGTTGCAGAGTACACCACTTTCGATTTTCTCTCACAAGTCGCCCTCTTATCTGACGAGTTGCGCCCAGCTTCCTGACCCAATTTTGGTCCCTGCGAATTTATCGGACCTGATTTTATTTTCTGAGGTTGGGTCAGTTCCCTTTTCTTCTTCAGGACAAAATAAGATCGAAAATAATTTTATTACTGACAAGAGAGAACGGCTATCAAGGGAACTATTCTGGAACTATATAATTTGATACTTGATATATATTCTTCTTTTTATGAATCTTTCTTTTTTTCTAGTGTAAAGGACATCTGCAAGAATTGTGAAAAATAAGGATCTCGCTTGCTGCTACGATCCATTTCGTCCCTCAGTGGACTGCCTCCCCAGCCCCTGATTTTAACCTGAGGCGACACGATAAATAACGAATGCCTTTTCCACGCCTCCGAAATGTTGGTGATTAGCCATGAAATATCGATTTTCGTATACGAGAAATTACTGTGAGCGCAAACGTCGGTCTGAGATTCTTCAGGAGCGAGGGGACAGGGAGGTGTTGAGCTTCTTCTTCTTACAATTAGAGTTTCTCGCAGGGCAAAACACTCGAGATATGTAACCGGGAGTTGGTGAAAAAAAAATTTCATTCCAAGACGCCAGAAGCTAAATGTTGTCGATTTGCAATTATAATCGTTTGTCTGGTTCGGATCTTCCATTTTGAGAAATGAGAAAATGATGTAAACGAGTTACAAAAGTTCTTGAAACGCCCGATAAGTTCAAAAATGTAATTATAGTGCAATTAAAATCGAATTTTTATGTTTTGCCAATTAGTTTTGCATTTGAATTCCCGTCCTATGCTTGCACAAGTTTCTAATTTTTAATTTATATTAAAATTTTGAGCAAAAACCAAACTAAAAAATTAGAAATTACAAAATTGAGAAATTACAAAAACGATTTGGGTGCCGAGGATGATAAATTTTGATAAGATGGATGATTAATAACCAATTTGTCTCCTGAAATCAATTTGAGCATGAGTCAGTATTAATTGAAAATTTACATATACCACCCTTATACACAATGTAATATTTTTCTTCCAAAATCTGAATGAGTTTCGTGAAATAATAAATGATTCTTTAATAAATTTATTTGTTAAATTTCCGATTCTGCACAACAGTTGCTTAATAGTTACGGTAAAATTCACATGTTACAATGATGACAAAAAATGGTTAAAAGACTTGGTTAATTAACGACAATAATGAAGATTTTGATTAAAGCTGTTTTTATGAATTTTTATGGTGCTTTTGTTAGGGGAACTTGGAATGAAATTCACTGGCATGCCAATGATATCCGTCGATCGAGTATATGATCAAAGCGTCCGTCTCGTTATTTGTACGGACGTATGGCCAGAGGAACGAAACCAAGCCGTAGAATAATTACTCGTAATCAAGCTCAATCTAATGCTTGTAGGATGACGAGGCTGTTGCCGTGGACTCGATCATTTCTTCTTCCACGAGAGAAGCAACAGCAGCCCCAACAGCGCGAGTATTAATTAAAAATCGAGGCTCTCGACAGGACTCGATTCCCGATTGAAAACGATTACATTTTGTTCTTAGCTCTGTATTCTCTCCTCTTTCCAATCTTCCTTTCAAGCTACCACCTCAACCACTTCTCGGTGCCTCTTACGTCAATGCTCTCCTCTTTTCGCAGAACACAAAAAAAAGAGGGAAGCCCGATACATTTTTTAATACCACAAATATAATCAGGTATAAATGCTATTATGGGCACGTAATTTGCTTATGAGAGCATGGAAGGAAATGAAGAAGAAATGTTGGAGGAACAAGCAGAATGAGGAAACGAGTTAGAATTGAAAGAAGGAAGAGTTACGACGTGAAGAAAAATAAGTCGAAAAGAAGAAATAAGAAGAAGGAATAAAAATAAGAGAAGTTGAAGCAACGCCTCACCAATTTTTGTTCCCACAATATTGAAAGGCGTCGAGTCATCATTTCGAGTTCGAGCGATGAAAGAACATTATTATTCCAATTTTAAAGGATGCCAGAGGGACTGGCACTGGGTTGGTTCTATTGGTATCTCTCCCACATAAAACGATATTCAACCCTTCTGCTTGTTCCATCTATCCATCCGTTGGTCAATGTTACTCATCAACTTACATTCCAAATGCGTCGTTATTCAACTTTTTGTTGAGGCCCCTCTTCCCACCCCACCCACTCATATTTAAAAACATATTCCACTCGAGAAATCAGTTTCTCTTTCCATATTTCTAAGAGTCCCTCTGTCCCTCTTTTTTTTCTCCTCGACTTCATCGCACTTTAATCTTGACCCTCGGTGTTTATTAATTTCATCGTGTGGTTTTTATTTTATCTCGCTGAAGAGAGTTATGGAATTTCTAAAGATAAATTTATGTTTATTAAATAGTCGGATGACTGAGAGATTATCGCCGATGTTTATTTTTCACACCCAGACAAAACTGCTCTGAGAGGAATAGTGGATTAGACTCATACTGGTGAATATTCTCTCAAATTTGAATATTTAATTGATAATTGAATTTAAAAACATTCGAGGACTTGAAGAGTTGAAAATTTTATAAACAATGATTTTTAATGTATGATGTTGCCCTCTATACAGTTTCAAATAAATAACAGATGATAAATGGTCTAGAATTGTATAGAAAAAGATGCATACATTCAATGAAAACATCGCAAGGGATAAATCAATAAAAATGCAACAACGTGGGATGAAGAAAGGCTCATCTCGCTTGATGCGTTCGCGATTTAAGATTGAGAACTAGTTCGCAATTATGAGTCAATCAATGCATATTCATACCGAGAACGTTCCGGGAATGCAAAAACCTATCATCTCAACTTATTCAAACATGCATTCCGATTCTTTCTAAATAAGTATCCTCGACACAAGTTTCGATTATGTTTTATTAACTTATGTTTGCATAAAACAATAAATAATGAAAGTTTTGCATTATACATTCACTTTTCTTTTAAATGAAATCTTCTCCACAAGAACATAATATCTCACTTGTAAAAACTTTATATTCTATAACTCCCGAATCAAATCTTATTAAGGAAATCAAACAACAAATCTTTAAACAAATCAACTTAGTCACGATTTTACCAGACATTACTATCCCCCTTTCTATAAAAATCGATCCTAATCGATTCAAGATCGGAGAGTCGAGAATCGCGGAGATAAATTTTCAGTTAAGGATCGTGAGAACTCCATATATGAGAAGATTATGATCGATAAGAGACTGACTATAAAAAGAGAAATAATGAGTGGGAGAGAGAGAGAGAGAGAAAAATCGATAAATATAAAGGAATCGAAAGCAAGAAAAAGATAAAAGCTAAAGCAAGAGAAGTCTTCCTAAAGGCTGATTGGCCGTGTAATCCCCATTAGGCCCCACGAATCGATTCTCGTCCGCGTGCGCGTTCGATATTCAAATAATCGAACAATGGCCCCGCCGCTCAAACGCTCTTTCAATTCCCTCTTCCCCCGTCTCTATCAATCTCTCATTCTCATTTACCATTTTCTCTGTCCCTCTATCGGTTCGCAGCAACAGGCAAAAGGAACAAATTTGAACGAGCATAATAACGATAATGCCCCGAGTAGATGGGCAAAGGAGGGGGAAATGAGCCAAGCCTGTCATTTTCTTTTGATCCAAGTTAACAAATTTCATAAAAATATAAACTCTCAACATTTTAAGTTTTCAAAAAAAAAATTATTTCCAAAATTTTCTATATATTCTTTAATTAATCATAAAAAAAATTCCCTTCAACAGAGGGGCCGAAATGATTGGTAATTACGTAAAGTTGGAAACGCGTAGTAAAAATGAATCTGTGCCCACGTAATTACACGCACTTTGTGAACTTTGGAATAGAATGAATAGATTTATCCATTCGAGTCTGTGGCTGTGAAGAATGATTGAGGGTGGAGGGGGGCGGGGGGGGGTCTAAAAAGGGCCCGCTCTGGCCGGCAGACTCGGGCGCTCAATGCTCTTCATTTTTTACTTTCAAAAATCATGACGATGCTCATTTTTCTGACTCGTGAAGAATTCTTTAAACTGACGTTTAACCAAACGGGGTTCGAGGATGAAATAGTGGAATCGTGAGAGGCGAGGAGGGGGGAATTGGGCCCAGAGTGCGAGGGAGGTTAGGGACCAGAGACAGGGGCGAAAAATTGTATTGGGCCTCGACTCGGAATTAAATGGGTTTGATGACCCTTTTTCAAATTCAATGACCTCCATCTTTTTTTTTAATATTATTTGATGAAAAATTAATGATTTGCTATTTATTTTATAAGAGAAAATTGAACGTAAATTTACGCATTGAAATTACATATTTGAAAGACTCGATTATAAGTACACTGAGAAATGAAGAGGACTAAATAAATGAAATAAAAATTTGTAATTGATCACTTTGAAAAATAAAATGCACTTTTCATGTCTGAAGGTTAAAGACCTTTCAAAAATCAGAAACTGGCTCGATCGCATTTCTCGTTCTGTTGCTCTCAGAGTAAAGACAGATGAAGCAGAGAGAGAAAGATGAAACGGATGATCTGCATCAGAAGAAGTTGAAATCCCTTTTTTTTCTTACCAAATGGTTTCTTTCTCACTCTGAAGGCAGCTCTGGCTACGCTTATAATATAATATTCATATTTCGAACGAAAGATTTTATCTCTTAAATGAATCGAACGCGTTCCGATTCGAGATATCTGTGTGCCGAAGAGAACGCCGTCTCTTCTCGAAGTCGATGTGTATTGTAATGGGTATGAAAGGACCGAAAGAGAGGTGTTCTCTCTCAGTCTTTCACGTTACACTTTTTAGTTTTTATTTTTTTTCTTCAAGCTCCGCATGCTTTAAAACTAATACCCAGACCGACCCTTCGACTTTGCCTTTTCACTCCTTAAGTCCTTTCATTCGTTTACCAGCCTTTGTCTTTCCCTTCGTTCCATTTAGAGAAGATTACATTTTTTGAATTGTATGATCAAGATGATAAAATCAAAAAAACATGACATTCAATATTTTTTCACATGTCATTCTAAAAGGACGTTTTGAAAATGATTTTTTTGTATATTTCTGAGTCAAATGAAAACAAAATAAACTCTTCAAATAAATAACGTAAATATTTTCAAAAAGACTGACTGCTTAGTCATTAGAATAAGAAGCATTTAACGTTGAATAATTTTTCTATTTATTTTCTAAAAAGTCGATTAATCGCTTCGTCTTAATCATGAATCAGTCAATTTTGAATTTGATAATGGACCTGATTTCGGTAAATTACTTGACACGAATAACGCGATTCATTGACTGTCGACTAATGGGTTATATTGAGGAATATTTTACCTCTGAAGATCGAGTTATGGTAATTCTAAGAACGTTCTTTTCAAAGTCAGAAGATCCCGCGAGAGCGCGAGTTATTCGGTCGGGCAAACAGTCGAGTCATTCGATTTGCATTGTTCGAGATTGACGCTTTAAATCCGAGAAAGTATCGAAGATTATCGACGCCGCCTTCTCGTAACACTTTGACCTCCCACGGATAATCAAATGGCACTCTTCCTTTTGATTATTCAAGAAATTGATTAAAATCGATTCTCATTCATCTGAAAATGTTAGAAACTTCTTTTGTTCAAAAATTAATCGTTTCTGTCTGTCTTCTCTTCAAAACAAAAATAAAGAAATAAAATGTGAATCTGATTTTTATATCTTCAAATATTTCTTCTATTTTGAAATTATAATGATCTCTAAAGAGATTTTCTTTTTCACAAAGCGGCGGAAATCAATTTCCCCCTATTTTGAATAACTATCTCCAGCTTAAGAAAGATCGAAATACGATTAGGCCACCGAAGCGAGAAGTTTTTGGTATAAACCGGCGGGTTTCTGGGATTAAAATGTGTTTTCTTGTATCGCGCCCTGAGAGGAGGCACTTCGAGCACAAAAAACACGCCACCCGTTAAAAACGAGGGTTCTTGGACCTACAGAAATACCAAGGCGGTTCAATTAATCATATTTCGAAAATCATTCCATGCTGAGATCTCGTCGACCAGATAGTGAAGAGCATCCCAATCTCAAGAGTCATAACGAACCAGAATGCCTCTTGCTGCAGTCAGGTGGTTTATATTTTCTGCACATGCGTCTTTGCGAATTGATCCAAAATTAATTCCACTAATTTTTAATTACATCGGATCAAAAACATCGATACATCGGAAAAACATCGATGTTCTCCCTAATTTTCATAGTTTAAATATTATTATAAGACAATTATGATAAAAAATG